>WSTG01000121.1:0-31237 GCA_019616325.1 Ceratobasidium sp. 394 | reverse complement strand
TCCCAGACTAAGACGTGCAAGGGTTCGTTTTTTGCCCGCTCGGCCCAGAGTTTGGCGCGTTCAAAAGCGAGCCGGTCCGAGCCAGGTTCAATAGGTAGCTCGACCCGGGACCAGCAGCTGGGGCATGAAAGCGTTGTCTGGCGCCATAGCTTGCAAACGCGTGTGATAGAGCAAATAGCGTCCCGCTCTTGCCAAGAAGCCGTGATAAAGATGGTGCTTAGTATCTCGAGAGGAAGCGAGTTGATAGGTATGAGATTGTGGGAGATGTTGCGTGCGATGTTGAGCGAGAACCGAGCCTCCTTGAGGCTCTCCTCATATGAAGCGAGGATCGGAAGTTGAGAATTGAGCCCGGAAAATGCTTCGGCGCGGAGACGGCGGGATGAATAATCCTTTGGATACACCCCGAGAGCGGATCGTAGCTTGGCTCCTGCATCCACATAGTCTTGGATCGTCTGGGCAAGCTGTTTTTGAACGCGTGTCCAATGGGAGAACGCGGCACTGTATGGGTCCAGAGATGGCAGAGACATGGAGTGGCGAGTGAGGAGGTCGCTTGTGTCGATAAAACGGGAGGCAGAGTAACACAGATGAGACACGGCGGGTGGGTACACTGTGGTGGAGCAAAACTTTCAACCACAGTTAGTCGTCGAAAATAATTATCATCGCAAGGTGTGCGTATCTTACCAGATATGGTGGAAGACGAGGTTGAGGTCAAGCCACGAAAGAGGGTCCAGCTTACGTCAAGCTTTGTGTACGTTTGTCAGGCCCCTCTTAATTTCACCACCATTATAATCTGAAGCGGCCCTCAGGGCAACTGACCTTGCCCTGATAATGATGTTTGAGGCAGATATTCCATTAAACGTATAGCGACACGGGATACAAGCTAATTGGCAAATGCTAAAACGATGGAGAGAATAATAGAAAGGGGTGATGCTTGAATTACGGGTCGATATTGAACGATGCTGCCCGGTGATACCCCAATACATGGTGCGCCATCGGCGGAACAAATGCGTTAATCAGCCCCATTGCCGAAGGACGAGAAGGGGCTTGTTCAGGAGCCGTGCGTGCGATCCCCACAATAACTAACCCCTCAAAAACCTTACAAAAGCCTTAATCCAAGCACGCATGCTCGCTGGTGAAAATACCATCTAGTTGGTAGTACGAGTGAGGGTTGTAGTTACATACAATATTTAAACAAGTGGAGGTTACGAACAGAGTGTGAGAGATGGTAGGACACATATCACACCCGATGATACCGATGTTGTCGGAGGCAGCCACGCCCAGCACCTATCGCGACCTGTGTTGCGCGTGCTAGCGAAGTTATGGGGGACTAATTGAAGCCTCCACCAGGCTTGGAAGAAGGTATTGGAATTCTGCGACTGAATAGTGCGCATATACTAGTTGGACATTTGAACAGGAAGGTTTGGAACAGCCGTGTCGTTTGTGGAGAACACAGAACTCTGATAGCAAGTATTCAACTGCCCGCAAAAGCTTATTCATTGAAGGGTAAGCCCCAACATTCTCAACTGAAGGCCGACCACTTGCCTGCATTATGTCACGCCGCTCGGGCTGCGGCCGTTAGAGAATTAAACGAATCAATATAGGAGATAGTGAATTTTTGGCAGCCTCGCGTGATATATCGACTAAGATCCAGGGTCACAGCACGTTTGACCTTCAAGCTCTGTTTTCTGGGGCGGCGATAACAAGCAAGTCCCCCACACCGGTTACCTGTGGGTTGTGGATATGGTCTAATATTAGCCCTGTGCAATCATCCGTGATTGTGAGTCAATAGATTACACACTGATGCCAATAGCAGAATCGTTACTCGTGTTTCGTTCTGTCGGACGCCGAGATTCAATAATCGAGGGACCTCACGGTAGCAAGGGCTCAACCAAATAGGCCGGTTCTCCAAAGCCCTCAGGAGATCTCCGGAGCGTTGGAGCACGGCGAGCTAACCCCTCGGATCCGGAGCACTCGGGAGATCTCCCGAGATCTCCAGGGGTCCGAGCATTGGTCCGCCGAGCACTCAGGAGCTTTGCGGAGAGGCTCGATGGGACTAGGGAGAGCTCAGGAGATCTCCGGAGAGCTCGGGATTACCCATCACGTGCTCTGATCGCTCCTTCGTGATCAAGTGCGAAACCGGGGTTCCGGAGCCGGGGCGTATTTTGCCGAGGGCATGCGTACCTTTCTTCGACGCAGCAGCCTGCCTGCCACCAATGGAATTTGACGAAGCAGAACCCAAAATTAGATACTTGGCATTGAATTGATCAGTCACAACCGCCCCCGAGTTCTCCTCGGACTCTCGGATAGCATTGCAACCTCTAACTTTATGGGATTGAGCGTCGCCAAGTGCTCAAAATGAACAATTCTATCGACTTGCACATGCTATGGCTAAGCTGGGCGATAATTTAGAGCTCGACATGTTGGTATTCGCTGGTGCGAAGCGACTTTCATGCCCGCAACGGTTCCGGCGTGGAACAAACGTAAGCGCCCAACCCGCTGATGGGACCCTGCAAAAGGTCAAACTCCACTTCTCTATCTCGATCAACGGCTATGGCATACTACATTGGTTGGTGAGAAAAATGTCCTGTTAGGGGCATACTGTCCTATTTTTGTCTGGTTCCAGTGACCCCAGCGAACTATAAAACCAGATGGATTTCTCTAGGTCTACCCGATTAGCGACTCGACACACTTTTCCTCAGTCACTCGCTCTGATTTTCGCATGATTGTTTCTCGACGCGCCATTCTGTGCGTCTTGTTGCCCCTTGTCACGGGTATCTTTGCATACGACGGCTATTCTCCGTCGCTTCCGCTCGTCCAGTCGCGTCTCGAGGAGCTGACGCTCTCGCCCGACTTCGAAATTACTGACAAACCGACCACACGCTCGTATAACTGGGTCGTCGAGATGAAGGAAGGTGCGCCGGACGGGTTTTACCGTCAGATGTTGGTCGTGAACGGTACGCGTCTCCGATTTCATTGTGCATTGTTAATCTCCTGATTTTCTTTTGATTGAGGTCAATACCCTGGCCCCACGATCGAGGCGAACGAGGGCGATACCATTGTCGTCAATGTCCAGAACAAAATGCCCAAGGTCGGAACGAGTATCCACTGGCACGGGATATTCCAGAATGGCACAGCCTGGATGGATGGTCCCGCAGGTATCACGCAATGCCCCATCCCTGCTGGTGGATCGTTCAAGTACAACTTCAAGATCCAAGGTCAATTCGGAACGTATTGGTGGCAGTAGGTAGAAATACCACATTTTGCTATCTATACTAATCATCGAGTTTGCAGTGCCCATGCCGGTGGACAATTGTCCGATGGCATCCATGGCGTGAGTCGACTCTTTATCCTTCATCCTCTCGTACTCATCTTATATTACAGGCGTTGATCGTCCACTCTGTCCGGGATCCGCTCAGGCGTGGCGTACAGTACGATTATGACCAGATTCTTATAATGCCCGACTGGTACCACAACACTTCGGCCGAGATCATCGCCGCGCTTGAAACTCCCCAAGGATATCAGGGCGTACGCCACCCTTGTCGTATGCCATTGCTTGTGCTGATTCAGTATTCTGCGTATAGAGCCATGCTGCACCTCCGCCCATCTCGGCCATGTTCAACGGTTATGGAACTTGGGACTGCAGCAAGTACGGCACACCCAAGACGTGCTTTACGCAGAAGCCGTTTGAGCTTGCTGTCGTTCCGAACAAGACGTACCGACTTCGGATCATCAACCCTGCAACGCACGGTATGTATTCCCAATTCTTCCCGCCCTCTCCTTGCTCTTGCTAACTATTGGCCTATAGCCATGATCTGGAATTCGGTCGACGGCCACACCCTCGATGTCATCGAAGCCGACGACACCGCCATCTCCAGCCCGGCCGTAAATAACCTGCACCGAGTCAAGTCGCACAACGGACAGCGGTATTCGGTTATACTCAAGACCGATAAGGGCAAACCCGGAGACGCGTTTTGGATGAGGGGCGAGATGAACAGTGGTTGTTTTGCGTATACGACCAAGGATTTCGCCAACACGTCGCTTGCGGTGTTGCGATACGTATCTCCTGGGTATGAACCAACCAAGAACATGCCAACGACCAAAGACTGGACAGAGGTTCTCGGTACGTCTTGTCGAGATATCGATACCTCGGCGCTCGTCCCGCTCGTTAAAGAAGACGCGCCCACGGTCGTTGCTCAACACGGGATGTTTGCAAATCAGGTCGGGGCGAAACCGGATGGCGTTGGGGAGTTTACGCTCAATAACGTCTCGATTGATCATTTGTGGTACCGCCCGGTGTTGTATGATGTTGTTAGTGGGAAGGGTGTGGATAACACTCGGATTTCGAGTTTGACGTTTGATGGGCGTCCGGGGGATGGGGCAGATATTATCATCAACAACTTGGACCCGATTGATCATCCTTATCACCGTGAGCCCTGACTCTACTTTTAGTCTCAGGTTTTGTTTACTGACCCGTTCATGGGTAGTTCACGCCATGACGTTCTGGATTGTCGCCGAGGGTTCCGGCACGCTCACCGAAGACGCATACATGCAGGTCAAGTTTAACACTACCAACCCGCTCCGCCGTGACACGCATGTCGTCCCGGCGCGAACTTGGGCGGTGTTGCGTGTGAGGCCAAACATCCCAGGCGTGTGGTGTGAGTCGGTTCCTGGTTGGATCTCCTACTTGAGACATATGGTGATTGTTGGTGGTGATATAGTCCTACATTGCCATATCGACTGGCATCTCGCCGCAGGGTTTGCGGCGGTTATTGTTGTGCAACCCGAGGCGGTTAGGAAGTTCCAAATACCCGCCAAGTCTTCAGACGTACGTCTCTTTTCAGCTTGTTCTTTATTCCCTGCGCTCAATGCGGTGGGTTTCAGCTGTGCAAACACCGTCCGCCGGGTCAGGGCATTAATTCGACGTCGCTTGGACGGCGGGAGGCTGGATCCGGAATGAGGCGGCGTCGGGAGCATCCTCATGAGAAACGTTTCTCGCATGATTTGAATACGGCATATTCTCAAGGCTTAGTTTACTAGGCTTGAGGTTTGTCTTTCAAGTTACTGTATTATTCTCGTTAGAGGTTAATTCCATTGATATTTACTAGCCTGTATGCGGGTAGATAACTGTTATCTTATCTTTACAAGTTTGATGCTTATGGAAGCACGACATCAGGTTATGACTCATAGCCTGTTTGTGCGCCAGGCCCCAGGGTGGCAACTATAAACATGCGACCACAATGTTTAAATTACGACCTGGTGAAAAGTTCTTGGCTACGCTTGGACTGTCCCTTAGCTCTGCTCGTTACCTCTTTCTAGTCGTCTCCATCTTGGTCGTTGTACTTCCACTTCCCGCATTCAAATAAACAGCCTTCACCCCAGCCGAGTGTCAAAGGTTAGTCTTGCTCCTGCACAAAATGAACTGTCACGAACATGCTGCGAATTCCCTGATCCTACAAATGCTCAGATCGTATCATCTGCTACGCAGGTAGGCACTCACCCTAGCATCTATGACGTTGCGTTCTGCCATTGGAAATGCGCTCAAACCACCCTCACTCGGGAATAGATGACTACTTGGCCGCTTCTTCTGAATTTTGCGACACTATATCTTTCGCGGCGTTTCCTTTCTCTACACGCTAATCGCTCGAACAATCCCTCTCCGAGATTGATCTTGAATTATCGTTGCTCCAGTCGGAAGAGGAGAAGCCCAAGCCGACGCGCGCGACTCTCGAATCCATGTCCCATCAATACCAACCAAGCTCTTTGGCCGCAAGTACAGAACTTGTATATCTAGCGCTGCATATTGTAGAGAGACCATCTCACGCGGTTCATCTCGCTTTACTCCGTTCAAACGTTCTGTACGCGAAATTGCAATGACGGCTCCGAGTCACGATGAGGATTTGGGAAGGAGAAACCAGGTTTCAAGGATTACGAGCAGCTCTTGTCGCGGGTGGTACCAAAAGTTGTGTATTACCCAATCGCATGGGGATCGTGGCCGTTTACTCCATCTTGATCTATCCTGTATTTAGTGTCAGCAGTTGGTATCCGTTGTAACCTGGTTTGCTTTTGCTTTTTGTTTCGATTCTTTCCGGTGGGTCATGACTGAAAGTGGTCTATAGTAGTCGGATGTAATTGTGCGGGGCGATACATAATGAGTCAATGAAATATATTTCGTAGGTTGTTCTCGGAATGTTGTGGTGGCAACCGTGACCGGCATGACCGGGCTATTTCCTCGCACACACATGTACAAGCATGACGTAAGCCACGTGCCTCATGTCAATCCTCTTCCCTCTCAGGCTCTCCACCGTCAAAGCACGAAGTCATAAAGCCAGGTATTTTAGATTTGTCCAGAGTCTAAATCAATGAACGGTTAATCCTATAATGCTCACCTATATAGAACAACCCCGCCGTCATTGATTCGATGTTCCAAACCTCCCTCAGCTCGATCCCCATGGCACAGTGCTCGAACGCTGGAAGTCCGCTCACGCTCAGCTGGACCACGCCACCCAGGGGTATATCGATGCTTGTACCGCTCTCGAAACCGGTCTGACCACCCCCTCGCGAGAGCCGACCTCTCGGCGCCTGCAAAATAAATATTTTATGGACCTAGATCTAGATCTTCCACGCCTCCCTCTGTACGAGCAAAAACTACAAGAGGCGCGCCTACGGCTCAATTTAGCACGTAACTCCTCCCAAACGCTTGTCCCGATCAATTCGCTTCCCCCCGAGGTCTTGACCATGGTTTTTACTTTGGCCACTCAAGATTGGGTAAATGAAGACTACCAGCGTGCGGGACTGGAAGAGGCCGCTTCTGCTTCTGATATAGCGGGCGTCTGTCGCCTATGGCGCCGCGTGATGTTGCAGTCTCATACCTTCTGGTCCGAACTCGAGCTTGCCCTTGCTAATCCCTCAAGCGATGCGTACTACAAACGTGCTGTGCTATGGGCCGAACGCTCTCACAGTGCACTACTAGGCGTCAGCGTACGGGAAGAAAAAACCATGCCAAGTTTGGACGTACGCCCCTCGGGCGACTGGGAAATCTCTAAACTGGTCAGCTTTCTTACCCCGCTCATGCCGCGCGTGCGTTCGCTTAAAATCTGCTCCCAAGGACGTTATGCCAATAAACTCGCACCCGCGTTGTTAGATTGCTGGGCCCAGTACGGCTCTGTTGGCACGGCAAAGGCGTTGGAGATACGCGTTGATCTTGACCTTCCAGAACTAGAGCTCCCTGGGATATCCTTCAACAAGGGAGCTAGTTCTCTCTATCCCCGTAACTTCAAACAATTTCTAAGCTCTTTACAAGTCATTCGTTTAGAAAACCTTGCCGTTCACTGGGGTCATGGGTTATACTCGGGACTTACCGAGATATGGATTGAATTTCCACTCCAATCCAATTGGTACCCAACACAGATAGAGGTCGCAAGCCTCCTTGCGGCGAACCCTAGCCTGCGTTCGCTTCTTCTATATAGCATACGTATGTGCCCTCACCGCGGATCTACCCCCGCTCCAGTTGCCTTGGATAACCTGGAGGTCCTCTGTCTTGAAACGATGGCTTCTGCCAAAGACTTGAGCCAGATACTCCCACTCATTTCTGTAGAAAAATCATGTAGTTAGTAGAACATAGTAGAATAGAATAGAACGTACCAGATGATAATCGAGTCAAGTGCGCGTGCGCAGTATATGCGCAGTAAATACAAGCGTGACTCACTCAGAAAGTCATAGGGTATAAATAGGGGTCTCAGTGAGCCCCTACGCTATCATCTACTCTTTACTCCCACACTCTTTAACTAAACGTTTTTGTATTCATTTCTTTCTATACTACAATATACATATTTGTCTTTCTATAATTTCTAGCACTTCCGCTTCGATCCGAATGAGCCTGAGCTTGGACGACGATCCCGAGTACGTTTCTGCGGCACGATTATTCTTCTCTCACGTCAAAGTGACATTTCTGCATGCGGATGGGTCCTTGCCCGTGACACGTCCATCAATCTCCCCCTTGTTCGCCTATATGCCCTATTTGAAGACCCTTGTACTTCAATCCTGCACTATTTCTGAAAGTGTTTTGAGAGACTTGATCCACCGGCGTGCCTCTGAGAACAAATCATTGGATTTTTGGCCAATGCTGCATCAGTTACGTGTGCTGCACTGTCACATCAATCCACAGATTTTATTTCAGTTCGTAGACATCCATGCCCCTCGGAAACTATGGCTATTAGAGCCAGACCTTGATCAGGCGAGCCCGTGGGGCACCGTCCAAGCACGCATAGCAATGCAGGAGGAGCTGTCTCAGCGTGGTGTTGAACTGATTTGGCAAGACTCTAATTGTCATTATATCCCAGCGCCTTGGGAGTTTGTCCTTTCATAGTATGTCGCTTGGTTCGTTATGTATTTGGTTTGTCACAATATATCTAGATTTTACAAGGGAACCCGAACTATCCCCAAGCTAATTATGCGCTGTACAACGCTCTCAATGAGACTTGATCAACCTCGTGGTCTACCTGATTCGCTCATAGTCACTAGTCTTGCTCCCCAAAACCATTAGACGCGCACCCATGACTCCAAAATCGTATCATCAGGGCCGTTGCGAATGATTGTATCTCATACAGCCGGATGGGCGGCCGTGCGCGACTTGTTCGCATACGCGGATACGAGCTAACGCTTACCGCCATCCGGCCAGTTGCTAGCCCTATGTTCAGCGACTAGACCATATTACGTCCACATTCCCCCGCGATTGTGTGGGTCGTGATTTCTTTATGTATTTATCTGGAGGATCCCCACACTTGCAGTTTGGGCGGCCCGACCAACAACCCAGTGGCCACCATTGGCAGTTTGGTTTCCCCTACACACACTGCGTATGCCAGACCTGGTGTTGCGTCAATGTACGCGTGGGCACAGCCCGAGATCCCAACCTCAGGCTGAGTAAAGACTTAGATACGACCACAAATCATTGAAAATAAACTCGATTGGGAGCAAGCAGAAACTAGTCGAACTAAGCCATGAGCTCGGTAGCTACCGAATTGCGATACTTTTTCAGATCAGTTAGGCCCATAGTCTACCTCCTGATCAAGTCATAGCTCAGCCTTCTCAGCCTTTCGGTTCTTGATTCCCAAAAGCTCCACGTCAAAGTCGAGCGTCGCCTTGGCAGGGATCACAGGAGGGAACCCACGGTCGCCTACCCAAGTCGTATAAGCTATAGATTACGAGAGTATTCGGGGAAGGCTTACCATAGCCGAGCTCCGAAGGAATCGTCAGCTTACGCTTCTCGCCAATGCACATGCTATTTGGAGAGCCGCGGTTAGCGCAAGAAATCTCGAAATAACAGAATTGAACTCACTCGACCAAGCCTTGGTCCCAGCCCTGGATGACCTGCCCTGCACCAAGAGTAAAGTCAAACGGTTGGTTGCGGTCGCGCGACGAATCAAACTTGGATCCATCAGAGGCAAGCGTGCCAGTCTGTCGAGTATTTTACGATGTGAGCCACGAAATTTGCATTGGAACAGACACAAAAGAGAGTCGAAAACTCACATAATGCATGCTCAACTTGTCCCCTTTCTGCGACTTCAGCGGGCATTCAGAAGGTACATGGTACGCGTCGACGCCGAGGCCCTCGGGATAAGCAAACGCAACAGAGGCAAACGAGACGAGGCCGAATATTATCTGAGCAGCGCGCATGTTGCAATATGGGGTTTTGGTCGTGGTAGAGAACGGAGTGAAGAGTGGTTGGAGTGGTTGAGAGTCAAGGTTGTTGACACGTCAAGATTTAGAGGTGCTGGCGCGTTTTGGCCCTGAATCACGTGCATTGTCGCACGGACCAATTCCAGAAAATGCCGGATTCGTCCCTCGTCATGACTATCAAACCTGTGTCGCAAATTAAATATGCGTGTCTCGGCATAAAGTTCCTCAACAAAAGGGCTTGAAGGGTATGGGATGATCTATATATGGAGGCATCGTCGCGGTGGATTCAAGCTATGAAATTACGCAAATATAAAAAGAAATCTGAAACATTGGTAACCTTTAGCACATTGTAAAATGACCTGTACGCTTCCAGATTGTACTGTTCAGTTCTCCACACCATCATCGACTGTTATAACAATATCGGAGTGAGCGAGCTGCCGCGTGATTTCAGATAAAACAACTGGGATGGGGTCCTCGGAATGCGGGTTCCGCACTTTGCACTGAACCAGTACCAGCCTCTCGAAGTATCTGCTTCCAGTCAAGAAGTCCAAGAGATCCAATTGTATGATGCAGTGTTCCAAGCGCAAGTTGCGTAAACAAGGCCAAGGAACCGCAGGTCCAGGACCAGTTTCCTCGTACTGTACGAGGTCTGGGTCCTCAAAGTCACAATGTTCGAGTGTGAGCATCGGTAGTCCGGACAGGCCATGGCGCAACGGGGCAAACCATGCCTTGCCATCCTTCGGCCTAACGGATAGTGTAGCAACGTTTGAACATCCGCCGATGAAGGCCCGAAATTGTTCGACAAATTTGGGTTCCTTGCATACATCAACCTTGATGGCTAGTCCTCGACCTTCTAGCCGCAAGAGCTGTAAGAGGGGTGCTAAGCGATTGGGGTCGTCGCACACGAGCTCGACACGTTGAAGCTGCTTCAAGTGAATAGGTCCGATAGGGGAGCTGTCTTCGCCAGGATACACATTTTTCAATGGTAACCAGCGTAATCCGGAGCAAGAAGATAGAATTTGTGCCACCTGTTTGCGCGTCCAAAGTCGCACAGTGTCGGTTGAAATGAGCGAAAGCTCGACCAAATCTGTGTATACGCTGCTCTCCGCAGGTATCCACACATTTTGGAGACGAAGGACCCGAATTGGGCTCATAAATGCATCGATTTGATGAGAGGAGGGTAGTCTAATCGGCCCATGGAAGTGCGTCCAGCGTAGGAGCGCGGTGGATGGTTGACCCTTGGATACGGAGTGAATATCAAGCGTATCAACTGTGCCGTTGGCGCATAGCTTAGGCACACAAGCAAGGAAGGGTTGAAGTTCGGCAGCAGCGTAAGTATCAGAGGCAATGTGTAGTCGGCGAATTCGTGACGCAAGCGGAGTCAGTACAACCTCAAGTGGCGCCAGGACTTCTTGGGTAATCGGCAGATAAATCCGTCTCTGGGGGCTAAGGTCCAGATGGGAAACGGTTCGGGCTTGTATACAAAGATCAAGACTTGCACCAGCCGAGCGTTCGTTCATCAGTCGGATGAGATTACACTGCGCATCAGCCACCCTCGCCCACTCCGTCACAAGATCAATGTGCGACCACAACTGGGGCAGAGTAAGCGAGATATGGTGCCAAGTCCTGCACACGCTTAAAATTGTCGTTGGATGGACATAGTCGTGGCGGGCAAAGTTGCACCGGCACACAGAGGTGTCGTTCACGGTTGCCAGAAAAATGTGAGCCAGGAGTTCGGGCGGGAGGTCGGATATGTATATAGTTCGGTTCGATGGTCTAATCGATAACTTTTGGGATAAAGCCAATCCTAAATGGTCTCCTGTGAAGCGCAGATCCGTCATTTTTGCCTAGGTATGAGGAACGGAGACAGGAAATATCTCGTGTGCTGTGTCTCTGTATGCTGCAAAATAAAGATATCCCTGGTTGAGCGTCGAGATGAATTTATTCAGAGAGCGACTCACAGAATCCGGGGGGATTGCAATAATGAGTCGCTATACCCGATGCTCGGCGTCGTGTCAACCGTCTGCGCAGAGCGTTCAAGCCACATGTAATTTTCGGAGCATCGGCTTGAAACCATTGACTTACTCTGCAGAATTGGTGATTACAAAGTATTCCTAGTCACTATGTGGTAGCAATTTGAAGGTAGATCCACCCTATTCTCGAGGCCGATGGTGGGTGGTGGAAGTCATCCGACCTCGGCAAGCGCCCGGACCCTATCGGGCGCTTCCCGACTTTTCCAAGCCGCAATTTCAAACCTCAACCTCTCATTCTAGAGAGTCGCCTGCGGCAATAGCAACCTTGCTCGAGTTTCATAGGGCTGGTTTATCAAGGTTGAGTGAGAGCATAAGTCCCGCATATAATCGAATCCGTAAGCCGTCGGGGGATCTCTAGTCTATTTAGTGTTCCGGAACCTAGCTTTGGCGCTTGTCGATTGTTCTAGCTATAGCACTGTACGACTGATGATAGTTCCGTGCGCCCGGGGAATCTTGGTAGGTGAACACCATTAGGTCGGAAGCGTCGGGCCAAATAAAATTATGTAGTTACATGGGTCCACTGCACAAGGGTAATCGATGAGTGTGAATACAGGATAAGAAATGATACGTAATAGAGATGACACTGATCAAGCAAATAGGAGTAACTCAAGTCCAATGGAGATAGGAGACAAAATGGTGAACTGTATATGCCCTTACACTGGCAAGACTCGGCGCATAAATGCAGCCAGTTCGGGGTCCCTGTTGTTGCCAACAGAAGGTTCAACCCAAATAGATCTCTCAGACCCAGCGATAGAAATCGCATCGTCTTGCTCAGGCAATTCCTCGCGGACAGGTCCCGTACTCATTGTGCTTGTGCCCAGGATCTCCGCCTCTGGTGGGTTGTACTCCTCGGTCATGATCCTGTCGAGTGTCTCCATGTTCTGGATAAACTCATCAAGTTCCGATAATATGGGCAGGATCTTCTGGCGGAGCGGTTTATAACAAGGATACTGAAGTATACGAGTTATCTCGGTTCGTGCGGTTCGGCATTCTTCAAGATTTGGCGAGCTTAGCACGGTAGTTAGATAGGTTGATATCATTTTACCAACGTCGTCGTTTGAAGGAACCTGTAGAAATAAGTTAGAAATTTGCTTTAAAATCTGGTGGCCAAGTCGATGCGCGCCTTTTGAGAAGCAAAGAGGTTATGGATGAAAAAGCCGACAGATGAACGAGTTTTGCTCCAGGATGGACTCGAAGGCACCGGGGTAATAACCAGGGAAGTCATAGCGATGATACGATATGTGAGTTTGGGAGCTGTAGACTGGATTTGTGATTGAGACACGAGAGTTAGGGAGTTGGCACAATGAACAACCCAGTACGGACACGATGGTTTTATACTGTAGGAAACAACGACCCCTCAGGAGTCCACTACCATAACGACTATGTTCGAACTGTCAAAATACACATCCTATGTATATTGTCGCCAACGTCTACACGTGTGTGATGTAAAACTAGGCATCAAAGGTGTATCAAAACAAAGGTGTATCACGGGACACATTGTCACGTGATCCACGGAGGGCGATTGTCCGAGAATAGAATATGAGTGCCCGAATAGGTAATTTTTTACGCTTTCGGGTGGTTATGGCCTGATTTGATCAACCCCGCGCCTTGCGTGCCACTTTGTTCTTTCGTGACGATGACTCGTCTCCGGGTCGACACAATCTCCGTACGCTCCTGGCGGGTGCCATCAATGAATCACTCCCTGATCCGCAATTTCAAACCTGAACCTATTGTTGTTTTCCAAGTAAATTCAGAGTGGTCTGATTTCTGGTTCATTCGACTGGAGAAAAGGTTGCACAACATCTTACAGCGCGTCTATGTTACTACACACTAGCCTCCTAAAACAAATAATCTAAGCAAAGTCCTCACACTCGAGCAATCGCAACATTCAACCGTACGTCCCTGCCAACCCCGCATACCCCCTCATCAAAAGTCACCCCCGCCTCCTTCCTAAACAACAAACAATGCGTCGACCCTCCAAAATGGAACATCCCCAACTGGTCTCCCTTTTCCAATACGTCTCCCACTCGCACGCTCGGCGTACACGTCGACACTTCTGTCATCCCGACCGCCATGAAACACATCAGTCTGATACGGGGGTTCCGAGCTCGGATGAATACGAGGGCGCGTGCGGCGGTGGCGGTGAGGTATGCTTGGGAATCGGTTGGAGCGGACGGGTCGGGTCAGTTTGGTGTTCCGAAACCCATCTCGGGTGATTGGGCATAGTATGTTCCCGGGACGCATACGACTTTTTCGACCGTCCCGGCGACAGGGGTGTGCCATCGATGGTAGTTTCGTGCGCTTAGGAAGCCCTGGTAGATTGACCCTCCTACAAATTCGGATGCCAGTGGGTCACCGGCGAGCATGTGATAAAGCGAGTAAGGTTGTCCTTTAAGCCAGAAGGATTGTTGGTAAGCAATGTCGTGTGCGATACGGTAAGTCGTATGTTCGCACGCGCTGGTGATAATATTGTCGTCCTCGGGACATCCAACCGGCCGGACGCCCTCCCGCATCAGCAACAAGCGCATAGCTATGCAGAGCTATGGGCGCTATATAATGGCTATATAGCGCCCATAGCGCTCCATAGTCATGCACTTGTTGCTGATGCGGAACAGGCGCGTGAAGTAGTCGTCCCAGCTACGAAAGCCGTAATACTCCTCGTCGGGGTTGCATACGAATGTCACGGTAAAATTTGGCATATCCTCGCTCGCAGAACGCCCGAACCATCCATCGTCGGCCGTCGTGAGCACATAGCGTGATTTGTCCGAGGCTAGAAATGCAGACCATACGTCGAACATGGCCCGAATCCGGTCGTTGATGCGTGGGTCGAGGAAGACGGCGAGTCCGGCGGGGGTGGCCATGGGCCAGTTGAGAATGGTGTTGATAGGAAAGGCAACAAAGTCTGTTCTGTCGTATGGAGGAGCGTGTCGGATGATATAGTCGAAGCATCTAAGCATTGTGTGATAGTCGCGGACCTAAGTGGAAAAACTTCGTCAGCTCAATGAGTCTAAAGTCAGTGCTCGCCGAACGTACCTGTGGTTTGCCGCTAGGATCTATATCATACGGTGGTTCGAGAGGTACTTGAGCAAATATTCGTTGAAAGCCAGTCAACAGTTCCGCATCGCTCTCAATAAGCCGCTGCAAGTCCTGGATGACTGGGAGCAGCTCCCTCGAACCATCTGCGCTGTCGATACTCGCAAGTATTGTCTCTAAAATTGCGGGATCGGCTCGGCATGCTACAAGGGCAGACATGGTAGTGGTCGGGTGTGCTGGGCCAGTCAGAAGAGGGGAGCGGGGACGAGGTGGCCATGTTAAAAATGGTGACGAGATCGCAAGCGAACAAGGAGGGAAAGAAGGTTAGAGTTAAATTTATTTCAGGTGACCGACAAAGGCAATCAAACACAGCCTCGGGGTGGATATATGCAGTACCACGAGGTTCAGTACTAGTTGTGCAAACAACGAAAATTCGGCCAAGAGTACATTTTCTTCAGATCCCAACTCGGCGATATGCAGATTCATAGCGACTGACACAAATGTAACAAGTTACGAGTAGGGAAGGATCCTTAACATATGTACCCGATACGCACTCAGGCACCCCCGCAATTATCGATGCTAACAGCGACATGTTGAACAAACTCTGGGGAAAACGTAGACAATACGGACAAAACGCAGTTCCCCGAACTAGGATCTCGTCCTTGAAAGTCCGTAAGTTTGACAGAGTCCATCAGTTTGCCTACGCATAGGCACTCCAACGAGGTGATGCCCACAACACATTTTATTAACCCGAGTTTCTCCAGGTGTGGTCATAACGCGAGGGAGTTGGGTTTCAACCCGACGCGGACAAAGTGCGTCAGGTTCCAGTCGACAAAGTGTAGCCCTGGAGCGTGAGCTGCTCCATACTGCCGTTCAAATCCTCACGGATTGAGGCGAACAAACCAGTCTTGTTTGTCGTGGCATCACCCAGTGCGTGTATCTTGGGGCTCTCCTTGGGAGCGGACAGTTTTAGGCTCAGTGTCAGGGTTGTCCCAACGACTGGCGTACAGTCCTCTTAGGAAGAATTCTCGCAGCTCTGGGCACGAAGTCAAGATTCGTACCATCTAACCGTAGCTCATACGAGGTAGTGGACCGAGGAAAACAACGTTAATTTTGGTCAAACCGCGATACAAATCGTTGGACCAATTGATAGATACATTGACTATATGGACGAATTTGACCGTTTTGTGAGCTCGTTCATTAGAGCGTAGGTAGGGGGATTAACCCCACGAGAGGGGAAGGCAGTAATCGAATGGACGTGTCTGGACTGTTTTTGGGGTGGACAATGAAGACATCTAGTGTCCCCCTGATACAATTTTTGACCATACAGGCAAAGATAGTATGGAGTTCTGGCCCAGCGTACACGTCGGAATATATATCGAGTGTGTGAGTACGTGGCGCAAACAGAGAAACCAGATCGCTTAGCTCGACCACATCCCAGACAAGCCAAAACCGGTGAGGGTTGTCCCAACACTACCCGATATAGTGAGCTCGCGCCTAGTCGCTCCGGCTCCCCGTTCGATCTATAAGCTAGCGTAAAATGGCGCACGCACCACTACATAGCTAGTATGAATTACAAGAGGCAAATGAAATAAAAGAGCTCGGCTAGCTGACTTTCGGGGTCCTAGTTTGTCGAGAACAATGCTAATCCTCGGCATAAACATCAATAAAACTTCAAATAATCCGCTGATTGGCAGGCGTTCAAATGCCCATGGCAAGAAAGAAACCACCGGATTCATGCTAGTTTCACATGAGTGTAATGCGCCGGATTCGATTGTCTAGGAACATGTCGTTATGGCGGTGCATATACCGGTTGTTTCCGCACGGCCATGCCTTCCTTAGCAATGCGCGCGGTTAGGCGGGGTCAGAATGTCAAGACGCTTATCATTAGCTGTGCCGGGCAAAAAGATGGAATCGTGGAGAGGGTATTTCTTTCTATTGGCGGATCGACTGGCGGACAGGGCGCCTCCCACTGCATCATACTCTGTACAAAATCAAGGACCATGGAATCCGAACACCACATAAACGATTGAGGTTGACGCTATTGGGTGCAAAGCTGTCAGCCGGGGGTATCAATTACCGTGTGCCGCAGCCGGCGTCTTTTGACTGGGGTTTCATGCAACACCGCCTCGCTCCCGATGCGCGTGCTGCACAGCATTGATACACCCGCACTAGAGAATATATAACCACAATGTACCCGAGCTCTATACGCCCATACGAACAACCTGTGGCACTACCCGAATATTCGCCTAAATGCCAACTCTTGATGACCAAACTGCATTCCAAACTACCAATGGGGCAAATCAAGAAACCGAAGCACCTCGATACCTGGATGACGCGGAACTGTTAGCTCGCCCCACATGTCAGCATCTACAGCAAGGAGACACGCAACTTAGGTCCCCACCTAGTCGAGATGGCGACGATCCTTTACCTAGCCTGCTATTTGCGATGTCGTACGACTCCTGGCAGAGATTCCAGCAGTCATACAGGCTGGAAGACCTCGAAGAATCAATTCACTACGAAAATAGATTCGAAATGCGGGTCAAAGAGGATTCAAGGAAGTCAAGCTCACTTACCAGGCTTGGCCATGCATACTGTCGTCGATTTGAACTGTTGCGAGTCTGGAGTGATCTTGAGCGGTCGGTGCACTGCCTTGAACAAGCAGTAGCACTTGTCTCTGACAGCAATCCATGCAAGCCACAACGCTTGACTAGTCTTGGGAAGTATTGTATAATGCTACTTGAGCACCACGGTGGGCAAGCCGGAATCGACAAGGCAGTTGCTTATCTCGAAAGTGCCCTCGAATTGACTCCCGACGGCCACTCAGATAAGCCAGGCGTGCTCTGCACCCTTGGAAACGCACATGCAGTTGCGTTTGACCATCTTGGCAGACTTGATGACATTAATAAGGCAATCCATCATCTTGGTCAAGGCCTCGCACTCACTCCAGTTGACCACAAATACAGACTTGGACGACTAGATCGCCTCGGGAGCGCACACCACATGCGTTTTGAACGCCTTAATGCGCTAGATGACATCAACAAAGCCATAGGCTACCTGGATGAGGCTGTTATCCTCACCCCGGATGACGATCCAGACAGGATTCCCTCCTTAAACAACCTTGGGAACGCGTATCATTCACGATTTGAGCGACTTGGCGTACAAGTTGACATTCAAAAAGCCACTGAATGCAAGAAGGATGCTGTCGCACTCACCCCCGATAGTGATCCAGGCAAGCCTGAGCGTCTGCAAAATCTTGGGAACGCATATTATTCTCTGTTTGATCGCTTTGGAAGGCCAGAAGACATTTACAAGGCGGCGGACTTCCTCAAACAGGCTGTTGCACTTACTCCAGACAAACTGGGAGGAGTTTCATCAAATTTACTAAGCAACCTTGGGATCGCTTGCCTTTCGCTTTTTCGTTGCTTCAATAGACTGGAAGATATGGACGATGCCGTCAGCTATCTTGATAAATCGGTCAAACTCACTCCGGACGACCATCCGAGTAAGCCCGAACGCTTGTGTCAGCTCGGGGGTGCATACAGTGTTCTTTTTGAGCGCCTCAACGAGCTAGATCATATTGACAAAGCTGTCAGTTGCCTTGATCAGGCTGCCACACTTGCTTCAGATGATCATCCACACAAACCTGGATTCCTAGGTCACCTCGGGAACGCATGTAATTTGCGATTTAAACGTCTTGGCACACTGGACGATATTGAAAAGGCGGTCAAATGCAGAGAACAGGCTGTTGCCCTTACTCCGGATGGCCACCCAGACAAGCCTGGACAGCTGAGCGGTCTTGGGATAGTTTATATCTCGCGGTTTCATACACTTGCCAGAAAAGCAGACCTCGATGAAGCAATTACCTGCTTTTATCAAGCCACCGTACAAACCCCAGATGATCATCCAGGAAACTCTGAATACCTGTATAACCTTGGTAACGCATACCATGTGTTATATGAGAGCTCTCACAGGTTAGATGACCTCAGCATGGCAGCCAGCTTTCACAATCAAGCTGTCGTGATCACCCCTGATGACCACCCGACTAAGGCTACACTGCTACGCCAACTTGGAGCCATTTATTTCTGGCTATCTCAAAAATCAAAATCCCACAAAGACTCTACAAGAGCGCTGGAACTGTTCAAGCAAGCGGCTCTCATGAAGTCTGGCCCTTCGGCTGTTCGATTTCGCGCGTCAAATACTTGGGCCCGGGTTGCTTCACTCCTGAAACACTCTCCTCTCGAGGGGTACATGTGCGCTATAGAGCTCCTACCTCAAATAGTATGGCTTGGGAAGTCTATGCAATCTCGATACAAGTCTCTCATAACAGAAGTGCGAAGCACTATCATAGATGCAACAACCGCAGCCATCGTAAGGCAAAAGTATGGTCTTGCTATTGAGTGGCTGGAGCAGGGACGCTGCGTGGTTTGGAGTCAGCTGCTGGAGCTGCGGACCCCTTTTGATGAACTTCACAAAGCCCACCCGGAGATAGCTAGGGAACTACACCACATATCTCACCTCCTGGAGTCGACATCTATGTCCCAACCTGATCTGCAAGCTGCTAACCTTGGTGGAACGTCATTATTTAAGGTTGCTCACAAGCATCGCCGACTAGCCGAGCAAAGGGAACAGCTCATAGACTCTATTCGGCGACTAGACGGATTTGAAAATTTCCTTCGTCCGCTGCAATGGTCCACACTTGCGGGTCACGTACGGGATGGGTTTGTGGTGATCGTGAATGTGAACGAAGTCCGCTGCAATGCTTTGGTTATTCAATCAAACACCCAGCGCATCACTCCCATTCCCCTTACCGCTTTCACTTACCAAAAAGCAGTGGACGCCCGCGACGGGTTGGAAAAATGGCTTCGACCCCAGGCTAGCCGTTCGATTGTCTGGATGGTCGAGGATCAGTCTCAGACCTCGATTCAAGACATTTTGGGGATACTTTGGTACGACATCGTAAAGCATGTGGTTGAGCATCTCGATATCACTGTTAGTGTTGCTACTGTCGTGATGTGATCACATTTGCTGATCCGGCACATGTCATAGCACGCTCAACCCCACACCAGCGACCTTCCACACATCACGTGGTACCTCACGGGCCCACTTTCATTTCTACCCCTTCACGCTGCTTGAGACTATAGTAGCCCTGACACCATATTGTCAAGTCTAGCAATCTCTTCGTATACGCCCAATCTTACCTCCCTCGGTCGGCCTGTCCCCACCTCCAATTTCTTCTCGGGTATTCTCGCGGTCGGTTGCGGCTCGTCAACCCGAGGACTTGGTACACTGCCTGGTACTACCACTGAGCTCGATCAGTTGGAGAAGCAATTTACGGGCCTGAAGTGTACTCGATTGTCTGAGAAGGACGCATGTAGTGATACCGTCCTGCAGGCGATGGTAGATCACAGCTGGGTACACTTTGCTTGCCATGCATCACAGAATCCTCTCGACCCTTTGAGGAGCGCATTGCATCTTTATGATAGTGACTTAGACCTGGCTTCGATATCACGGAACCCGATGAAGCACGCCCAGCTTGCATTTCTTTCTGCCTGCCAAACCGCAGCCGGAGACTCAACATTGCCAGACGAAGCCGTGCATCTAGCAGCAGGACTACTTATGGCGGGCTACCCAACGGTGATTGCGACGATGTGGTCTATTCATGACACGGACGCCCCTCTCGTTTCTGGGAAGTTTTATGAGTGCCTCCTCGAAGGGGGCATGCCGAATAGTCGGAAAGCAGCAATGGCGCTGCACAAGGCAACCGCACACCTACGCGCTACAATCGGGGTAGAGCAATTTGCGCGGTGGGTGCCGTATATACATGTTGGGTGCTAATATGAAGGAGTTTGGTCTGTTGATTAGTCTCTAGCAGCGATAGCACAGTATATATTTTGAACTGCTATTTACAAGCTTGTTTTGCACCAGGCAGTTCTGGCATTCTACCAAGGTCTTAGGCCGAGTTGTAAGATCAATTGTTTATTTACGACAAATTATATGCTTCAGTGGCTGGTCTTGGCAAGAAAGTAAATTGACAGGGTAGATAAGCGCATCGCAGGTAAGAAGGGGTGTCAAAGTCCCTGCACTTCAGACTACGGATTTCAGATACAAGTGAGGACGGGGAAAGTGGGGTTAGGCTGCGCATCCGGAGAGGTGAGAACTTGGCGAGGCGGAGAGATAGGGGAAAGAGAGTGGATAGGTCAGTGGGCCTGTTCAGTAGTCTGGAGTTGGCTATATGAACGTTATACCCTCGACGTTTGTTCAAAGATACAGCAGCTGATTGCTCAATGTATGCGCTATGATACTCCCTTGAAGTGTAGTAGAGTAGCCATACAACAAAACACATTGACAGTTGGGAGTAGCGTCATGCATATAGTGAAATTTCATCCCCTCAAGCGCCGAAAGTTTGGCACCAAGGGCCAACTTTTTGTCTAGCAAGCCGAGAACTTAGAATCTTAATTTAAAAATCGAAATGCGTAATATAAATGCTCATAGATTCTATTGTTCCAAGAATCAGATTGTTTGAGTAGTTTTGGGCCTGTAGATACCTAAACTTGACTCGGCGCTCGGGGCCAAAAAACCGTGCTCGCTCTGCTGTCTTCATCCAACGACAAAATCCCAACCACGTTGCGTGGAAATTATTTGCAATGTCTCAGTTAGCCTCGATGTATTTGGGACGACTGCGGTCATTGCATGACAAGTTATTACTCGAGCATACAAGCGGCGAGTTTGGGGGCGGGGTAGGGTTATCATCAGGTTCTAAGAAGTCCGAATGGCTATATGGGGGCGGAGAGGGCTCTTTGTACTTAGATCTGTTATTATTATGTCTCATTACACAACAAGAAACACAATCTCGAAGGAGGAAAAGCGTTTGAGGTTCGCGGTCCGAAAATTAGGCGCCCGGCGGCCGGAAATTGGCGGCCAAATGTTCGCCCACCCCAAGGTCAGATAGCCAAGCAAGGTATAGAGTAGGCTACTAGCAGGCCGGGGCAGGCTGCTATCGTAGCTGCCTTCCTTGCTTCATCCCAAAGCAAATGAATATACACTCAAGCTCTGAGCTCCACAAGATATACGTTATTTATACTCCATTCATTCGACCTGTGCACAAAAATTCACCTACATATACTACAGAACACGTGTGGCTACACCAGGGGCAAGCCACAAAACCTTACCCTTCAACCCTTCCTCCTCGAACACTTTGGCAGCCTGCGTACTCGGCCCGGCAAAATGCGCCCACGAGTCGAAATGCATCGGCACAACTACATCAGGCTCGATCTCACGAATGAGCTTAGCCGCACTGTTACTCCCGAGTGTAATCTGCACAGGCTCCGGTTTGCCGGGTAGCAGGATCAAAACATCACCAAGGTTGAGAACCGCAAGGACGATATGGAACTTCTTGCGCATTTCGGCGAGCTCCTCGAGATAAACGGTGTCCCCAGAGATGTAGATGGCGTTGGGTAGGCCTTCAGGGCTGATACCGAATGAGGCGGTCTCGAGGATAAAACCGGTCGTCTCGCCATCGGGTGTATGCACGCAGGGAGTACTGGTAAGACGGCGTCGATTGCGGGGAGATCGTGGGGCTGCAAGGCAGGGCCTGTGAGAACCTTGAATGTGATCGTCGGTTCCTCGTATTCCGTGCCTGCTGCGTTAAAAACTGGGTCTGTGATGAAACGGACGCCATTGATGTTGAGGATCGCGGTTGCCGTGCCGATAAATGTCATCTCGACTTGATTCTGGAAGCTTGGAGGTATCATGATAGAGAGGTTGACGTTTCGGTTCTATGCCACTGTTATTTATGCAGTATTTTACGGAAAGGTTTGGATACGTACAACGTTTCAAGAATGGGTCGGGAGGAATAGGTTGTGTTTTCGTCTTGTCGAATGTGCAGCTTCTATGACCTATAAGTCGTGGCAAGTTGGATCAGGCATGCGGGCCAATTATTAATCGACGCATCAAAAACTAGCGCTTCTTGAATCGGCCGGGCATAGGATTAGGACGAACCGTAAGCCATTGTGGGTAATTGACCGCCACTCCCTTGTTGGGCGAAGGACCTCTAGCCGAGAGGGCCTAGCCTTGGTTCTTGGCCGAGATTTCAACGGTGTTCAGCCTCGGGCACTTCCATCGCCGAGAGCATAGTAATGGTGCGTGCACAAGTGTTCCTGCTGACTGGTCAACGGCTGATCGAGTCCGGTGCGGCGAGGAAAGGGGTTGTTAAATAATTCGAAACAATGGGTTCTCGAGTACTGATCTAGTCGGAGAGTATCCGTAGTCCCACCAACGCGACCGAAGAAACGAGAATGCCACAATCCCCTCGAGAAATGTAGTTTAGGTTTGCCCCCGATATAGCATTTTCATTTACCAGTCGGCACGCCGAGATCAACGGACCAGTAGTACAGACCACAGCCTAAGCGGGTCGGGGAACAGCAAAGCCGATTCTCCAAAGTGGAAGAACGTACCCCAGCTGTGATGTCACCATGGATATATATTTCGTCGGGTGAAGCTAAGATAATATCGTTGAGTAGCGTGTGCGGGATAAGATCCAGTCGAAAGACAAGTCGAGTAGCCCCAGATAGTTTCTAGTTGATGTAATCCGAGGATTTGAACTGTAGCCCTGCGGGATGGAGATTCATAGCGTGGTTGTGGTAGCGGCGAGATCGCGATTGGTCAGGTGATGTCATCACACAACGCTTTGTCAGCCCGGCGCTCTCGGGCCGCCGAGAAAACGAACCCACTTCGAACCATTTCGGCTATCACTTGTGAAAGGAATTTCTTGATGTGATGTGGACTTAATTCTCCTTCCGGCACCCCACCTATGCTCTCCGTGCTTCCGTTGCCGAGATACATGAAATGTCTATGATCCGAAAACTCACGGGCTGGAGTGCTAACCATACATGACGACCTTTCCAACGCTTGGCAGAACGTCTATTGAGCCTTCCACGATTTCTCCATAGTTCTTTACGTATGCTTCATCGCCTTCGGGCATTTTGGGCGTCATTTGGGTCATAACGCAGGAGGTATTGTGTCCCTATCCTTCTTGAGGCGTGGCAATCTTATCAGATTTCCACGCCCAGCAAATCACCGGCAGCGACAATATATAAGACAACCCCCATCTCTGTCCTTTTTGTTGTGAAGTGGCTCGGTCACTAGTTTGTCTAACTTTGTGTCCGACCCCTTATTCGAACTGTTTCCGTGCCGATCCGCGCCCCTATCCGCTCAAGTTTATATTGGCCGCGCCCCGTGTTCGTTCCCGCTCAGCTCTTCGTTTACCACATTCGCTGAGCCGGTACGTCCTGTCTCGCTTCTGCCCTCGTATACAATGTATCTAACCTTCACTGTAGCTCGCGCCTCGACTTTCTTTGGTTTAGTGTTGTCCTGCGCGCGCTATAATCTTCACAGAGCGCACCATGCCTCCCGCCCTTTTCCAAAGCATCTTGACCTTTGGCCTTTTGACTCTGGTCGCCGCTCAGGCTCCCAATCCCGTAGTCAAGGGCAAAAATGTTTCGTGGGTGGGGCTCAGTAACTCGGCCCTGAAGCTCGACTACTTCTTGGGAGTTCCATTCGCACAACCACCTATAGGTCCACTGCGCTTCAAGCCCCCGCTGCCCTGGTCTCCGTCAAACGGAACGCGAGTCGTGAACGCAACGGCGTACGGAGCGAGTTGTGAACAGGGAATCAAAAACGACCCCCCGGTAGAGGAGTCGGAGGATTGCTTGACGTTGAATATCTGTATGTTCTCCACCTGTGTCGGGGGTATCTTGCTGACCACATACCTACTATAGGGAAGCCGAGCAATGTTACGGGAAAGATTCCAGTCATGGTTTGGTTATGTAAGCATCTTCATACGCACCATCGAACCACGGTTACATACTAAATTACGCTAATAGATGGTGGAGGGTTCTATTTTGGAACAGCGCAAGGATACCCCGGTGACGGTCCCGTCAACGCGTCAATTGTAACGGTATGATGATACATTCCGTAGAAGCATACCATTCCAACGTTGACAATCATCCAGGGGAAACCGGTAATATATGTCGCCCCAAACTACAGAACGGGGATTTTTGGATGTAGGTAGCATCCTCGTTATCATTTTTTTTTAATTCGCTAACTATTTTGATTGCTGCTAGTTCCCCCCGGTCAGGCGGCGGCCAAAGCGGGTGCGCTCAACTTGGGCTTGAAAGACCAACGACTAGCTCTCGAGTGGGTCCAAAGGAATATTGGATACTTTGGCGGTGACCCCAACAAGGTGAAGATTACAACACCGCTCTCAACCTCAATCTTGACAATAATGTTGTAGGTTACTCTGTTCGGCCAGTCAGCTGGAGCAATCAGTACGAGTTATCAGGCGCTGTACAACGGTGGAAATATCGGAAACGTCTTCCGGGGCATGATACTCGAGTCTGGCTCTCCATCTTCGTTTGTGCTCCACCTCCGAACTTCCACGGGAGTTGCTCAATACGTCTTACAGGGTCAACGTACCACCTGCCAACGACAAAGTCCTGGAAGCTGCGTATTCGTTTGTCGTCAACGCCACTGGATGCACAGGCTCTTCGAATACGTTCGAATGCGTGCGTTCTGCTCCGATTGAGGTGCTTTGTCAGGCGAACCAGGATGTTATCAAAGTAAGCACTCATTGATGTATAGCTACTGCATCATACTCACACTTCCACCGATAGGCCCCAGCAAACCTCATGGGCGTAGATCAAGGTCCTGTCGTTCTCGGCCCCACACTTGCTCCAGGAGACGTGTTCTTGCCTGAACTACCTTCCAAGAGTCTTCACGCCGGTCGATTCGCAAAGGTTCCCTTTATCTCCACAGGTACTATATTCCAATATACACCTGAAACAAACCTAAATAACTACCCTCCAGCCCAACTCGATGAGGGAACAGTCTTTCTCAACCCCCAGCAGCCGGAAACAGAGCAAGACCTGATCGACTGGCTCACCGCCAAGATACCGGGACTTTATTTCGGTTATAACAATCTTACCGCGGTTCAAGAGCTCCTCAAGTTCTATCCCGCTGACCCTGCCGCTGGTTCTCCTTATGGAACTGGGAACGAGACCTTTGGTTTGGCGGCTCAATACAAGCGCCTTGCGAGTGCGGTTGGGGACCTCATCTTCCAGGTTTGTCATACCAAGAGCTACTCTTTGATCAGAGCTGACTATATGCGTTCGTCCAGGCCAGCCGAAGGGATTTCCTACAAACAGCAACCAAGTTTGGCGTCAAAGCCTGGTGAGTGTGCCTCAAACCTCGTCTTGGTTGTATTCAAACATTTCATCTATTCAGGTCAGGATTGTTTACAGAAGTTATCAACCCCGTCGGAAACGAGCAATACGGGGTGTACCATAGTGGCGAACTAGTCTATGTATATCAAGTGGTACACACCATTCCGAACATTCCGCAACCCCTCATTACGTTGGAACAAACCGTTATCGATTACTGGTATTTATATTTGCCCTGGTTGAATTTTATCCAATAGCTAACTTACCTATCTGTAGGCTCGATTTTGCGTACAACCTCGACCCAAATCGTGGTTCGTATGCGCCGCGTAAGTATCCGTGCAAACCGTTCTAACCCCTCGAGATTAACGTTATGGTAACAGGTCCCTACTGGCCACAGTATGGTAAAAACGCTACAATGCTCCAGTTGGCCTCGAATATTACGGTTATCAGCGATATCTTTAGGCGGGACGCGCTGAACTTTATCATCAACAGCCCGAGTTTGTACAACTAGCTCGGCGGCTTCAAACCCCCAGCTACCTTGAATTTTTGTACAAAACAGCATTGTAAATGTTATGTCATTGAATGGTACAACACAGATCGTATAACAATATTATTCGAGAGGAGTAAATAAGTCAGTCGGGAGGAAGAAAGAGTTCAAAAGTGTCTCGAAGAATTATGAATTTGCAGACCGTCCAGATCGAACTGCGTTATTCCCCCTTCGCGATCCAATCGTCGCTCGTTGAGAGTCCTACATAGCCATTAGCATAAACTAGGCTAGCTATTCTCACATGTGCTTACCACATCATCAGGTTCTGTTGGAGATTCTTGGGAGGGACGAGGAGCGGGACGGGGAACGGGCCGAGGGGCGTGACGAGCGGGATGAGGAGCGGGGCGAAGCTCGTGTTCCTCGGCAGGTGCAACTTCTTGCATCGGTGGGTCTATCATTATGTGGTACCCGGGCTCTGGATCACGCTCTACATAGTCGTAGGCGTGTTCACCCATGCCGGCGCGATCCATACCCAGGAGTTCGGCACTTGGGGTCGTGCGCAGGCGCAAACCGGGGATTATGTGGAATATCCAAAGGATGAGAGTCTGAAAGAGTGTGAGAACGTGGAGCTATAGAAAGTATTACTTTGACTCACGGTCATAGCGAAAGAGTAGGCCAAGCTGGCTGTCGAACTCGCCAACTGATACGCTAGCTGAGCTTTGGAGGCAGGGTGCATATTAGCCAAAGCGGCGATACGATAGCCTAATCGAACATACTGTAGTTGCCGTCTAACCAGCCTCCCAGAATCCTAGGAGAGCCATCAGACGCCGCAGCCGATGCTTGAGCGAATATCCCTGTGAGCAGGTTGCCAACAATTCCGCCGATACCATGCGACGCAAACACCTGGGTAAAAGGTTAATTGGCTCCTTACCACCCGCGCCCAACTTCGCACTCACATCCAGACAATCGTCATAGTGAACCAAGAACTTCAAATGCGTAGAAAAATTGCAAATTGAACCGCCGACGACCCCAAAAGCTACGGCCGCGGGAGCGCCAACATACCCAGCAGCTGGAGTGATAGCCACAAGTCCCGACAACGCACCAGAGCAGAAGCCGACCACAGACCACCTTCTCTCCAAGCGGTAGTCCCACAACATCCAAGTAATGCCACCTGCGCACGCGGCTAGATGGGTAATCATGCACGCCTGTGCAGCTCGGAGGTTTGCGGACAGCGCCGAGCCGCCATTGAAACCGAACCAACCAAACCAGAGGAGTACAGTGCCGAGTACGACGTACGTCGAGTTGTGAGGCTTGTATGCGAGGCGGGCTGTGCCGTATCCGTATCGCGGGCGGAGGTAGAATGAGATTGCGAGGGCCGCGGTTCCGGATGATATATGCACGGGTGTTCCACCAGCCCAATCGAGATCCTTCATGTGTTTGATCCAACCACGCTCGTTCCACGTCCAGCAAGCAATTGGATCATATACGAGTGTACTCCAGACAAAAACGAAAACGGCGACGGGTCCGAGTCGGCAATGTTCGGCAAAGCCGCCGAGCGCGAGTGTCGGCGTGAACGCGGCGAACATGAGCTGGTATAGGCAGAATACATTGGCCGGGATTCGAGGGCTGGCCGTGGAGGGTTGATCAAAAACGCCTATGAGAGCAAAGTGCTTGAGGTCACCGATGAAGCGACTAGTGCTGTGGGAATACGCGAGAGAATATCCCCAGAAAAACCATTGAAGGGAAGCAACCGCAACGGATATCATGCTGAAATATATCATACTGAGTGCATTCTTGCGGCGAAGGAGACCGGAGTAGAAAAATCCGACGCCAGGGATCATGATCATGACAAGCGCAGTTGAGCACAACACCCAGGCGATGTCGCCGAGGTTGTAGATATACGTTTTGCCGGTGGATGTGTCATACCAAGTTAGGTCATTCGCTAGATAAAAAATTAGCGAATAATTACCCGATTACGGAAGTACTAACATCCATTAAAAGTGCTGTTCCACATCCCGTAGGGCAATCTCGAATCGGCGGGGGCTCCAGATCACCTACCTAAAATCTCCACTGGCGGTCCTCGAAATTTTGAGCGGAATACCACTCGTCCGATAGCTGTGACGCTGCGAGAATTTCTAGAGGGGATCGCAGCGCGTTCTGCTCCTCACAGCTTCCATTATATTCGGCCGAACTTAATCTCGGCCCTGACGTCGCACAGTGCCAAGGCCACGTTGTTCCTGTCCAAACTGGGAGATCGATGCGCGCGATGATCCTTCCTATCTTCTTTAGCGCTGCCCTCCGAATACAACGACGTTGCCCACAAACTTGCACAGCCCAACAGTCGATGGAGACCTTCATCTCACCTTTCCTGGTCCCTTTTCAGCGTTCGAAAGTGCTTCGTATCCTTTATGAAGCGACCTACTGTGCCACGCTGGGCGCCTAGATTGGTTGGCTGTCCGACTCCTGAAAGTGCCAAGTTCGGATTCCATGCATTCCCCGAATAAGCGTAGATCGCTTCGTTGTGTTGAGAGTTACGCCGCCAGCCCGAATCCTCCAGGCACCGACAGCTTGCCGTTAGGGGCATGGTCAGGGTACCACGGGCAAGGCACCGCACTGGCACCGCCCTTACCGTCGACGAGACACATTCGAGACTAGGTAAGGGTATCGTTGGGTTGGCTGTATGTTCTTCCTCGTGTCGTAGCGCCCTGTGGGCGGTGATGTTCATACCTGAAGTACAGCGTAGAAGCGTCTGTTCATAGCCCCAGCGCTCCAGAGGAATATCTCGTTGGACAGTTCAGGCACGGGCATCTTACAGACTTGGAATTGGCTCAATTCAGTTTAGTCGAGTGCCTGACAATTGCTGAGCTGTCGATCCTTTAGGCGGCCAAGAATAGGACTAAACATTAGAGTGTAGAACGTACTTGGGGAAGGGATGGACGCTCACCGCTAGCTAGCAACGCATCTTGACATAGCTCCCGCGCCCAGCCATGCATTGATCAATCGCATATGCTGAGTATTTTCTCGACACTAGCCCCCTAATATAGGATAAAGTCGTAATTACTAAGGCCCGTCGTGGTGGCTGTGACGCAATCAACTACTTTGGGTAACAAGAAATGACTGCATAAGATGAAATGGGCCAAGCTATCAAGGAAATTAAATTATGTCAAGAGGAGAAGGATACACATCTCAGACACGTGATACATTCAGACATCCGCGTGATCCTTGATAGTGACGCGCACATAGTCAAGATACCGCGGGGTAAACATGGACAATAAGGGCTGAGTGCACACTCCCGAATCAGCGTTTCGCACCTGGCATTCTATTAGTATAATTTCCTCCATGAACCCATTCGCTGCCATGTATTCGAGCGAGGGAATGTCGACAATAGAGCGAGTTAATTCAAATCTTGTCAAGTAGACCCATAATACGCCAACTCTCGTGAGGGATTCGACATGCACAAAGTGTACCAAGTCTGGGTCCGCGGACCACCACCGAGCACAGCCACCAACGCGACTTCCCGCCTCTTTGAGCGAGAAAACGCTTTTTCCTCGTCGTTTTATTACTGCTGTGCTACACGGTCACTCTACAAAAGCTTCTTCTACTACTCTAGATGTCTCGTCCGCCGCCGCGTCAACCACAGCCTCCGCCCTTTGGGTCGGGGCGGGCCAGGACGGTCACACCAGACCGGACTGTCACTGCGCGTCGCTCGAGCACAGCTCTCTCTTCTGCCTCTTCCACTTCTTCTACTGCTACTATCACCCCTAACAACGTTAATCCTGCCCCCAAGGGGCCTAATATGACTCTCGAACACGCAAAACGAGAGCTCCTCGAAAGAAAACTTATTGCTAATGCTTCTGCCTTCACTTTTAACAATCTCGTAGATATACTCTTGGCTTTTACAGGAAAAGAGGAACACCTGGACGCGCTTGGGGAGCCGTGGGAAATAGTGGTCGCGGTGGGGGTGTTGATTAAGGAGAACATGGTGTGTTTCATGGCGGAGGCTACGGCTGACGCCACGGCAACCAGAATGCAGAGTATGCTGGCCGCAGCGGAGGAGGAGGCGAAGAAGTCTCATGAAGAGAAAACAAAGATGCTGGAAACAAAGGAGAAGGTGGCTGACAGGGAACTGCGAGTGCGGAAGGCAGAGGTGTCATGACCTGCCCAGGGAAGACCCACATTTTCCTTTATTTTCCAGTTAGCCGACGCCGCCTGAGTCAGTTTCCACATCACGTGACCCGTAACCACCGTAACGTAACACTCACTACAGGTAATCTCTCCCAGGTAATGCTGTAGTGAGTAGTGAGTGACTAAGCAGGTCACATGATCCTAGGATTAAGCGCGCGGCTCATATAAGATTCGGAGCCGCGCATGTAGTGAGTAGTGAGTGCACGTGACGCCTAATCCCCACACGTGACTCGCTGCGGACTGTGGACTGCGGACTGCGGACTGCGGACTTCTCATGTATATAAAGGAGGATGGAAGCAAGATGGTGCCCCATCTTGCTTTATCTCGTCAACCACAGCGACTTGTACACATCATTAGAATATACGAATACAGACAAGACTTTTGCATTACAAACGACATTAGGACCTCGTAGAGGCAGTATAAGACCAGAACGACCACTCCTTGAGCCAAGAACCACGGATTAGAACAGGTCGCGACAAGAGGAGAAGATAGAAGAGGACCGTGAGGAGGTGGTGGTGAGCCGCTTCAAGTTGGCAGAGGACAAGAAGAAGTTTGCGGAGGACTCACTTAAGGTGAACGACCTCGTAGACAAGCTGGGGGAGTCA
>WSTG01000120.1:16943-31277 GCA_019616325.1 Ceratobasidium sp. 394 | reverse complement strand
ACATACCTAATTTTGCCATCTCGCAGCCTCTACACCCAAGCTTTCACGGCCCAGGTAGTGGATGTAGGTGCATGACAATATTCCAATGCTTGAGTTTCTTACCATCCTGCGTCTCTGGTTTTGTCACAACTGCATTTATTATGTTCCCGGTCCGTGCAGCAGCGACTTTAGCGCGTAGCGAAGGTATATCACTACTCCCGTCCTAGTGCCCAGGGTCTCGGCGAATATCAGGGCTTCAGTTTTTTCAAAATGTTTCTAGCGCGCCAAGTGAGGGTTCTTTGGGAGGTCTGAATCGCCGAATGCGGCATGATTGGACATTCCCTTGCAACCACCTCCGTCCAAACCACTTTTCTCCAAGAGGGGTCTCATGTGCGGCTGGAGACTCACCAACTTTCTCCTTCCGACTCATATCTCTAGAATCTGGCTTCCGGGATCAACGTCTGCTGCTACTCCATAGCTATGTGAGGGATCGTGGGTTGACGGGGGAGCAGGTATGTATTCAAGGGGTACTGCACCGCTCGGACGCCTATTATGGAGCCCACATAACGAATGTAGATATCGCGATGCCCGAAGCTTAAGCAATTGTTATTTCGGGACGAAGACCTACGGTTCAATCAATGGAGCACACACACCGAACGGGGCAGTACTGGCCCTAATCCGCAAGCTCAGAGCCGTCGAGGGTAGTTGACGTCCCGGCTGAGGGATACTCGAACGATTGACAAATAAGGAATCTGGGGACTATGTGGGCTGCTCATATAAAGTCCCCGGGGTTGAAATGGCCGAATTTATGGCTCGCTAGCTCTTGGATAAAACATCTGAGCTCATCTGGTCGAGGGCCACAGCCGGCAGTCGGCTGCTCGAGATTTTTGGGAAACTATTTCACCTACTAAAGGCAGTCAATTCGACGAGGAGGATTAAACTTAGATATGTTACTATGGGTTCGATGCATCCTACGGCTCTTCGCATTCCTGAGCGACGCCGGGAGTTTGGAGGTTATCCTCGATAGGAGGAAAAAACGCATAAGATTTTGTTGCATGCGGGCATATGATGCCCTGGCATTTGAGGGTATCATACTATAGGGTATTAAAGTTAAATTTGACATTCAAATGTCGATATATGCGGCCACCTTGAGACGGGACTTGAACGAGCCGCAAGTCCGGGTATTGGCCTTCTTGATACATCCAAACCTAGACGCGTACCGAAATGTGCCTCTCTAATCTCAGGATAAAATCCTGTGTTATACCAATATCGAACTCGGGTAGACTGTTAAATGCGGTCTATTGTTGGGTTTCATCACGCAGGGTGCTAATAATGAAAGTGTAAATTCCGAAGACTCGGTAACTGAACGTTGGTTCGCGTTTTGTTCAGAGGATAGGTTTCCTACTCAGCGGCGACAAATAATGGATTTTACTGGTTTTTTTCTTGAATCCGCGGGAACACATCGAGCTGAGGACCCAAGTCGAAGTTGCCAGGTTGCCGCTCAGCATTTCAGCCAGTCCCGGGCAGGATCAACCCAGCTGGAAGAGCCACTGAATTAACATACCATGCCGATTCAATGGAGAGAAGACCTCGTGTCGTCGCAATGACGCCTAGCAGCGTGCTTTGGTTCGGCCTTGGCGACTGCGGCACGCGTTGTAGCCAAGAATATCACCTTAGAACTAGGCCAAACAATATCGGACTCTATATGCATACGTCAAATGTGGTATGTTATTCAGTTTGATATCTACTGCGTATCCAAGAAACATATCAACCACGAGAACATCAAGGCCACGACGGAACCAAAATACACCGCGTCCACCGGGGATCGAGAGTCGATATGCGAAAGACCACGACGAGTCGGCAAGCCGAGCGAGACGAGGCAAGGGGAACCATGAATGGACATCCAAGCGATTGTGTCGGACTACGATCGACGCGGAGCAAGAGGTCTCGGCTCGAAAATGCGACTGAATTCGGCGAGTTATTGGCTGGCGCGACGAAAATATGCCTATGTTGACCGCGCATTCGAGAACGCTCCTACCCGGTGGCATATTGATTCTGACCACCACCTCGACCCGCCCATCACACGACGGAATGACACTTCCGCAACGGAGTGGCCGGAATCGGCGCGAACCGCCGACCCAAACGACGATCCAGCTTCCCCCTCTCCGGCATGCTCGAAAGGCTAGCGGTCGACTGTAGACGAGCTTGGCCAGACGCGAGCGATGGCGCTGGACCTCGTGGAACATTGACCTCGCGCGACAGATGAATCCAGGACGAGGCGGTCGAGTGGGAGCTTCCAGGCAGAGGCGAAGAGGGTACCACGGTCCCAGTGGAGGCGCCGTGCACGAGCGTCCACGCCGAGGTCGAAGCGGATGGGGCTTCCTCAACCTGGGGACCAGGCTCGGCCGCCAGCCAGGGGTGGTCGAGCGCTTGCCGAATGGTCATCCGGCGGATCGGATCCAGCTCCATCATGCGCTTGATCCAGTCAATACACTCGGTGGATAGCCCACGGCACGCTAGTTGCGACCAGTCGATCTTCTGGCGCTCGAAGCGTGTAGCAGGACGGCCGCCGTCGTCGACAAAGGGCACGCTATTGGTCAGGATCGACCATGCGATTACGCCCATCGACCAGCTGTCGACCAACTCCGTATACGATTCGCCCCGCTTGCAGAGCGCGATCTCGGGCGCCAGGTAGACTGGCGTGCCACAAAATGTCCTTAGTACGCTGTCGGCGCCTACGTCCTTGGCCAATCCAAAATCCGCGACTTTGACATGTCCCGGTTCGCTATTGGCCAGGAGGATGTTCTTGGAGAGACAGTTAACCAAATGCTATAGTACCAATGAGTAGATGCTCACCTCGGGCTTCAAGTCCCGATGCACTATGCTCTTGGAATGTGAATATTCCATAGCATAGCATACCTCCGCTATCAGGCGCCGGGCCTTGTGTTCGGCTGAAATAAACGTCAGCCACGCGATATAACGGGGGAAAGGCAAGAACATAAAGATAGCGAGGTCGCCGAACTGGCAAACGCTCCGTGAACCGAAAGACATCAAGGGGCCGAGGGCCAGGCTGGCGCGCCAACAACTCCACGAAGCCCCGCCTCCCATTTTTCCAACCAACCACTCGAGTATTTTCATCATGACCATCGTGCCAGTCCAATAATCCAATCCCAAGTCAGGATCGGCGTAACCCAGATCCGACCCCTGAGGAAAGCGCCGATACCAAGAATCAAGAACAAGTAATACTCACAGAATATCCCCTCTTTGGCCACAGCCTCGGCCAAATTCCCCCCTTCAACGAGCTCTAGCACGAGCCAAATCGTTGACTCGTTTTCGAAATGATCAACGAGTTTGCATATGTGGGGCTGTAAACATGAATTATGTTAACGGTGACCAGCGAGCGTTGGATTGGAGAAACACAGCGGAATAACACGAGCCCAGGCAGAAATTATCGCCCGCTCTCCTTGCCTCACAATCCAACCAACCGCTGGCGCCGTCCCCCAGCAATGCGCACGACCTCACGGACCAGATCCAACCGCGACAAGGGAAACTCCAAACCCAAACCAGAGAAGAGAAACGCGAGAGGCCAAACTCACGTGGTCCAATCCCCGAAGTACCGCAACCTCCCTTCGGACGATCTCCAGCTTTCTCGGGTTTTGTGCGAACCGACTCTTTGAGACGACCTTGCACGCGTACCACTCTCCGGTCACACGGTCAAGTGCGCGGTGGACGGTGCCGAACGCGCCTTCGCCAAGACTAAGAGAATCGGTCAAATGAAAAGTGGAATAAGACAGCAGGTGCGCAGACGAAGCACGTTGCGTCGAGCAGAATTAACGCCCCAAGTCAAGTGTCCAGACGGATACAATGAAACGTGGTAATCTATAATCAGTTCTAGACCATGTCGAACAAATAGAAACAACTCACATAGGCCCAAGATCGTATCGGTCTAATACACCACCATTCACCTCCGGCGCAGCAGGAGGAAGACGAAATAAATAGCCTTTTCAGCCATCAAGCACCTCAGTCGAGCCCAAAAAACAGAAGTGGGGATGACGCACGATAGTCCGAACCACCAATCTTTTGGCTGGATGAGCCAAACGATAACTCGTCGCCTACGCAAAGGCGGGCCTTGCGGCCTCGGCCGATGAACCTCCCGTTGATCTATAGGTTTATATCCGGTTTGCGTATGGGGGTGCCGAGCGAGAGGGTAGGGAGAAGTCAGCAACGGTCTTAGCCAGGATACTTAGGTAAACACACAAGGGTGATTGGAACGGGTAATAAAAGGAGGGGTAGCGTGAAACGAGAACTTCTTCGCCCGTAGAACGAGTGTTGACCTACATCCAACCGAATGAGACTTACAAAAGTTCGATTGGATCCACAGTCCTCCACATATACGTAGGTGTTGTCTCTAGTCGGTTGTTCGCCGCCATGCCCGGACCAAAACCAGGTCAATATGCATTGGTAGATGCCTGGAGGTGTAAACCGCATGAGCATCATGGCAGCACAAGTAAGAGTGAACTACAATGAAGGCCGAATCGCTATTCAGAGAGTGGATCGCGGAACTCACCGATATTTGGTGCAGAGAGCACAAAATCATTGTCGATCCCGCTTCCAATCTTGAATGAGTGCTCTTTTACCGCAGGAGCACCTGGCGAGGGAGAGCGTTTCGTCAAGCGAACCACCCCACCTGGCAGGTTCCTCGACCGCGGTATTAGCAGACCCCAGCAGTCGGAATGCGCCGCAGCCTCGTCATACTGTTCGTGGAGGGAGGTCTGAAGCTGCGTCTGAAGCTGCGTCTGAAGCAGAGTAGGTTGGTTGCTCATGGTAACGGCGGGTACGATGAAGGGGTTGTGGGAGGAGGAAAGTCGGTGGTCTCGAGCTCGACTCTAGTTTTTCTCACCTGCGACCCAGCCTCCTATCAAACCACCATTCTGCCAGCCCGACCATCGAGGAGTGCCAAGGCGCTTCGAATGAACTCATCTGAACCCTGAATGCTATATTTGTAGATGAAGCGTAGTCGGGCCGTGAAAGTATGTGGGGTACCCCTAGGGCAGAAGTTATTATGAAAAGCGATTCAATTCAAGGAAAGCCTGCAGGAAATCCGGATAGCTAACTCCCGCGTCCGGTAAGTCTCGAGGACTTTTTTGGCCGAGATCATGTCCTCGAATGGTTGAAGGGTAACCAAGGATAGCGATGATTAATCCACATGATGGCTTTGTATTTTTGAACAAATTTATATAGCGCTACGAGAACACCAAGTCAAACCGCGCACGAAGAAAACACAGCAAGGCCAGCAGAAAGGGGCGAAAGAAGACAACAGGGTGCTGAGAAAGGCCGAGGCTCACGTGATAAGCTATTTATTTTTCTTTGGTTCGATGTTTGGTTCGACGCTGCATCGAAGCCGCCCCTTAGCCGCCTTCAATCGATGCCCGGAATTCAAATCCGATTTTTGGGGAGTGCGTTCCACTTCCAGCTGGCTCAGCAGGCTCGCCCTAGCTTTTAGCGCGTGCCGGGAAAGATCAAAAAATCTCGCCGGAGGCTGGCCCGAGGTTTACCGAAACTTATTCTTGTCGCTAGATTTCCTTTCTGATTAAACTATCCAATAGTATATGCGCTTTGGTTTTCAGAGTCAACGTCTAGCAGCACCCTAGAGCTACATTAACAATGGAGGGTCGACGACAAAGCGGGTACGCATACCGTATCATTCGGGCGCTTCTTCTGGAGGTTACATGGCGCATGAGTGTGGTGCGACCCACAAAGCTTGAGCAATCGTTATTTTGGAACAAAAGCCCATGGATCAGTCAATGGAGAACACGCCGGGCGACATAGTACTAATCCTAGCCCGCAAGCTCGGGGTCGTCGGAGCCAGGTGACGTCCGGACGAGATACTCGAGCGATCGACAAGTATGAAACTTGCCTGGGGTTAAGTGGGTTGCTCAAATAGTATCTCCGGGGTTAACAATTTCGAACTCGTGGCTCACCGGCTTATCGGGAAACAATATCTAACCTGATCAAGTAGTCGAGTCTCCCATCGAGCCCGTGGCTCAGCCATATTAGCAAAGCCTGCATGGCTATGGAGAGCTATGTGGGCTTTCCTGATACGCCAAGACTGGGCCAGGCTACAGCACCCAGGCAGGTCGGCTCAGTGAGAAGATTAAACTTGCTTATATGTAAGTGTGAAGCACCCCCATGACTTTTCGCGTACCAGAATGGACGCTGCCAGAGGGTTTGGGGTTATGATTCTTGATAGAAGGGACGGTATGAAACATTCTGCCATGTACGACGAGTGATACCCTGATATCCACGGGTATCGTACAATTAAGTTTGACCTTTGAATGTCGATATATGCGGTCACTTTGGAACGCGGGCTGGACGAGCTTCAGGTGAGGGTATTCGTCTTCATCCTGACACATCCCACTGCTCTAGATGCTCACTAGAATGTGGTTCCTCAATCTCAGGATACGATTGTGTGCCATTGCAATAACGAAAAAAACACGACTGAGCCTTATATACGTACCTTGAGGCTAGGTCACCCCTTGTGGTTTTACCCAGGTAGGGGGCGGGACGGAGTTTCTATGATTGACAATTGCATATAGCGCTAACCCGCATCTATAAACGGTACGAGCTCGCTCTCTTGTCGCAAGGGCGGTATGATGCTTTAGGGTAGCTAATGGGCAGTACTGAGCGAGGGAATGGTCAGTGCAGCGCGCCAACTTACACTTCACCACGATGGAGTCGTGGTAACGCCTGTCGTCGCGCGTTTTTCTTCCTGCCCACCATCCCCTTCCAGCTTTCAGCACGCCCCGTTCTCCTGCTCGGTCGAACCCACCAGACCCACAAGTCATCCTCGTATTTCAAGGATCCAGCCACCCTCACACCACCTCAGCGGCGCTTGCGACGGAAACTTGTGGATTAGATGTGCTTCCTGCCATATAATGGAATCTTTTGAAATATAGGATTTTACAAGTTACATGGGTATCAAGTCAAACCACTGGGGATAAGATCAAGAACAAGAGGAGATCAAGGATAAACAAGATGTAGAGAGCGACTAACTGCATGCCATGAGTGGGGCCGGGCCCGGAGGCATTGAGAGCGGAAACAGCCTGGCGGTGTTAGATAGACGTACGAGCCAATTATCTAAGAAAACCACACACCATCTACCTACCACTGTACTAACTATGCCTAACTAAATTACCATAACTACGAAAGCAGTCCTGAGGCAATCGCGTGATGGGAAATGGGTTCCATTCATTGTGCCCCGACGATTTGAGATACAGCATTGTGTTCCTATCAATTCGAATGCATTTCCCCTTGCTATTTTCATTATACACTTCACCCTCTTAGTTATAAACGGGTGCATAAAGAATGGCTAGACAATGCGATCTAAATGACGCATATATAGACTCACCAATCGCATTGACGCAGAACACGTAATGCCAGGTGACGCATGTGTTCGTAATACTCATTCAGCCTATGTGACTCCGCTGTGTTCAAGGCATTGAAGCACCTTCCGCGTCGCTTGGTGAGAATGCGTTGTTTATTGGGGGCGCTGTTCTTATTTATGCGAGGTTGTAGAGCGTCGCGTTCATCTGGCATTTCGTACGTATGGGTTGACGAATTATCCCCTCTGAAGGCATAAGTTCCTTCTCAAACATACTTGTCAAATTGTTGAATTTGGCAAGGGCAATCGTTTCGAGTTACCAGTTGCATCTCAAGGCCCTCGCGCCCTAATGCTGCCCAGTCTACAAGGTTACAAGGTGCCCAAGTAGACAAGATCAGGCTAGCCCAACTTAAAGATTGTATGTCTCGACTGACTCAGGACAATCCCAGAGATAGCTCCTATTTCTTTCCTCCAATACATTGGCTCGTATGAGTACAACATAAAGCACAAATCAGAGCCAGGACACTACAAAATAGAAGTAAACCCCACTTGAGCTACTAGTTGTAGTTGGGGTAGTTGCAACAGCGAACGAGGGTGCGCGGGATACATGAGTCCAAGATGAGGTGGTCGAGTGGGAGCTTCCGGCAACAGGCGAAGAGGGTACCAAAGTCGCAGTTGAGGCGCCATCCACGAGCGTCCACGTCGAGCTTGAGCCGGATGCAATTTCGTCGACCTTGGGACCACATTCGGCCGCAAGCTAGGGGTGCTCCAGCGCTGCTCGAATGGTCATCCGGCGGGATGGATCCAGCTCCATCATCCGTTGGGTCCAGTCAATGCACTCGGTGGATAGCCCACGGCACGCTAGTTGCGACCAGTCGATCTCCTGGCGCTCGAACCGTGTGACCGCCTTACCACCGTCATCGACAAACGGCATGGTATTGGTGAGCATCGACCACGCGATCACACCCATGGACCAGCTGTCGACCAGCTGGGTGTATTCCCGGCCCTGTCGGCATTGGTCGACGACTTCCGGCGCCAGATAGACCGGCGTCCCGCAGAATGTCCTGAGGAACGTGTCGTCCCCCGCGGCCTTGGCCAGCCCAGGATCGGCCACCTCGGCATGGCGCGGGGTGGTGTTGGTCAACAAGATATTCTGGGCCATATCGTTAGCAAACTACCATGGTACCGTCGAATAGATGCTCACCTCGGGCTTTAAATCCCGGTGTGCAATATTTTTAGAATGTGAATAGTCGACAGCGAGGTAGATTTCTGCCGTTAACCGCCGGACCTCACATTCGGCTGAAACAAACAAAGTCAGCCAGGTCGCAGAGTGGGAAAGCAAGAACATGAGCGCGGGACAAGTAAGCAAATCGACAGGCCGGCAAGTGCCCTTCTAACCAACAGACACCAACGCGCCGAGTTCCAACCCCAAGCCAAGGTCAGCATACCGAGCGAGCGAACCCAGATTCAAGCCCCAAAGCAAGCACCGATCCTAAGAATCAAAATACTTACGGAGTCCGCTCTCTCGAGCCAAGGCCTCACCCAAATTCCCACCTTCGATGAGCTCGAGGACGAGCCAGATTGTCGACTCATTCTCGAAATGGTCGACTAGCCTGCAGATGTGGGGCTGTACATATGGATTGTGTTAGCAATGACCAGCGAGTGGATTAGGGAAACACAGCCAAACAACACGAGCCCGGGCAAAAGGGTCGTCCGCCCTCCTCGCTTCACAATCTAATCAACTGCTAGAGCCGTCTCCCAGCACCGGGCACATCCATACGGACCAGACCCCCACTCCGACGAGGAAAACTCCAAACCAGAACTAGAAAAGAAAAACACAAGAAGCCTAACTCACATGGTCTAAACTTCGGAGGACCGCAACCTCCCGCTCGACCATCTGTAGCTTAGTTGGGCTACCCGCGAACTGGTTCTTGGAGATTATCTTGCACGCAAACCATTGGCCGGTTGCGCGGTGAAGGACACGACGCACTATGCCAAACGCGCCTTGGCCGAGCCTAATAAGATTAGTTGAATAGCCGGTGGAACATGACAGTAAGTATGTAAGCAAGGCGGGTTATGTCGAGCAGAATCCGGGTCCAAACCAAGTGTTCAGACACGTACAATGAAACGCATTAACGCCTGGTCAGTTCGCGACCAGGTCGGCGTAGCAGAAACGACTCACCGAGGCCCAAGGTCATACTGAGAAAGTATATCGTTGCTGGGCGCAGGCGGCGTGGGAGGAAGTCGGAATATATATTCTTCTTAAACGCCTCAGTCAAGCCCCAAAAACAAGTGGAGATGACGCACGATAGTCTGCACTACTCAGCTTCCGACCAGACGAGCCAAACGACAACTCGTCGCCCACTGAAAGACTGGCCTTGCGGCCTTGACCGATAAGTTGCCCGTTGATCTATAGGTTCATGTCAGATTTACATGTTTCAGGACGCCGAGCCAGAGGATGAGAGAAATCAGCAGTGGTCTCAGCTAGGATCCTTCGCTAAGGATGCGAGGATAGCCGGCACAGATGATAAGCGAACAAAGAGACGACATGGCCGAAAACGCTCCCGCCCGTAGAGCGAGTATCGACCCACGCGCAAACGATAAACGGCCTCGGGATACGAGATAAAACCGGTCCAAAGAATAAAGGCTCACATAGGTTCCGTTGGAGCTATGGTCTTCCACATAAACGCACGTAATTTCTCTGTGTGAATACTCCATTGCATGGCATATATCCGCGATTAGCCGGCGTGCTTCGCTTTCGGCTGAAACAAACGTTAGCCACGCAACAACGAGGGAACAAGAACATAAAGACAGAGAATTCGCCGAGCCCGCAAGCGCTTTGCCCCAGTAGACACCAAGGAACCCAATGGCGAGACCAGAGCGCACCAACAACACAGCCAACCCTGCTTGCCGTTTCTCCAACTAATCATCTAGGCAATTTCACTAATGGCCATTGTGCCAGTCCAACGTCCAACCCCAAATCAGGGTTGATGTGCTGAACGAGCAAATTATCCGGATTCAACCCCAAGGCAAGTGCCGATACCAAGAATCAAGAATAAACGAATGCTCACGGAATGCGCCCTCATTTGCTACAACTTCGCCCAAGCTCCCCCCTCAATAAGCTCGAGGATAGGCTAAATCCTTGATTTATCCTCGAAATGGTTGATAAGTTCACAGATGCGGGGCTATAACACGAGTCGCGTTAGCGATGGCTAGCAATTGTTAAATTGGGAAAACGCAAGGAAATGGCAGAGCCAGCGCCCCTTTGCTTCACCAGACGATTGTTAAGCCTTCTCTCAACGTCGGGCACAACCCCGACGAGCGACATTCTAAACCCAAACAATAAAGAAAAAAAATAGGACACTTGACTCACATGCTCCGGGCTCTGGAGGATCGCCACCTCTCTTTTGACCATCTGCAGCTGGGCCGGTTTATGTGCAAAGCGATCTTTAGAAACGGTTTTGCACGCCAACCACTGGCCGGTTGTGCGGTCAAGCGCGCGCTGGACTGTCCCAAACGCGCCTTTGCCAAGACTGATGGGATTCGCCGAACAGAGAGGAGAATAAGACAGCAGGTGCGCAGCCGAAGCACGTCGTGTCGAGCAGCATCGATTCGTGAGATTCCACCCGAGAGTCAACGTCCAAGTCAAGTGTCCAGACGGATGCAATGAAATGCGATCAGACATGGTCAGTTCGCGATCCATGTTAGGTTAACAGAACGACTCACATTGGCCCGAGATCATAGTGCTCGAGCACGCCACCACTCGTCGCAGGGGGAGCGGAAGGGAGACAGAATATATATCCTGTTCAACCACAAACTACCTCAGCCGAGTCTAAAAACACAAGCAGAAACAACGCACGATATGCAGGGTTGACCCTCTGGCCAAACGATAATTCATCCACCGGAAGGCGGGTTTTGAGGCCTTGACGGATAGGCTTCGTGTTGACCTGCAGGTTGTCTGGTTTGGGTGCCAAGGTACCAAGCCGAATGAAGAAGAATCAGCTACGGTCCCAGCTATGATACTCCGATAAAGCTGAAAGGGGATATCCGGCGCAGAGGATACGCGAATAAGAAAATGACATGGGCAGGAAACTCTTTCGCCCATTGAACGAGTATTAGCCCACTTCCAAGCCATAAATGGCCTCGGGATGCGAGATGAAACTAGTTCAAAAGAATAAAAACTCACATAAACGTAGGTAATATCTCCACTAGGCTTCTCGCTCTCGTACCCAGACCAAATCCAGGCTAATATGCAGTGGTGATCACCTAAAGACGTAGGCTCCGTGAGCATTATGGCATCATAAGAAAATGTAAGACGCAATAGAGGCTGAACCGTCATCCGGATGGGGATACTCACTTGTGCCACGCCGGCCGGACAGCACACCATCGATGCTGCTCCTTCGTCCACTCTTGAAGGGGGAGACGCCGGGCGAACAAGCATGCATAGTCAACCGAATTGCCCCGCCTGGCGGGTCGCTCGAACGCGGTACAAGGGGACGCCGACGGTCAGAGTGGATCGCAGGCTCGTCGGGAGGTTCGTCGGAGGGCGCCAGAAGCTGCGTCTGGAGCAGAGTGAGCCGGTCGCTCATGTCGAGGTCGCGGGCAAGTGCAGTGGAGGGGATGGAGGCCTGAAGATGGTGAGCCAGAGCTCAACGCTGGGGTTTTTTATACGCGACCGCATCCCCTATCCAACTCCCATTAGGCCACCGAAGAGCTCATAAGCCAATCTAGCTGAACCCCAAACTGTCAATGAACGAGTCCTCGAAGGCTTCTAATAGTGGGTATCCCCCTGAATTCAAAGCCGAGCGCAGCAAGAATCCGTCATGATAAGCCGTTTTATTGATAGGTTTACAAATCCCTACATGAATCCCCGCTCAGATTGCGCGCGAAGAACAAGGTCGGCAGAAAGGGGCGCGCGAAGCCGATAGGGGTAGCTTAGAAAGGCAACAACGTCGGTTCGACGCTCACGTGATGCGCTATTTTTACTTTCCGAATTCACGTGCAGAGCCCCACGCCACCCTATCATTCGCCACCCCAGCAAAAAGCAGATCAGCATGATGGAGAATTATATCAGCCTCCTTAATCGGCTTTTCTTACTCGATACACCCAGCCAGGGTGTGGTTCGATGCCTTAATTTCTCTACTAGCCCGAGCTTGAGCCGGATCGACGCCTTGATTTGTCTGCCAGAATGTCTTAGCATTCCAGTCGACCAGGCGGTAACAGAGGGGTGAAAGGAACCAGTCATAAAAGCATAATATGGAGTGATTGGATATCGTTCCGGATACAGCTCGAGTGGGGGTACTCGATATGTTTGTTTGAGTGGACCTCCACCTCACGTGACAACTAGCCCAACCAAATGGCCCGAAAAACTCGGGCAATAGAGGCTTGAGAAGCCGCGTACACTGACGACGCCTACGACCCCGACCTGTATCCCGAGATACATGTACAATATTAACTTTACTGCTCGCCCTCCACCTTCCACTTTCGCATCATCAAAGACCCTGAGTGGAGGTTTGTGTATAAGCCCACGGGGAGCTCGGTCGTTGCTCCATGGCTGTTCGAACACAGATGCGCGCTATATAAGACCCCAGCTCGTTGCAGCATACTTCATCATCTCAAACCTCACCTAACTATATTCCAACTCCACAATGGCACCTATCAACAACGTTAGCGCGATCTTCAACGAGATCCCTCAAGGTTCACTCACCGACAAGGCGGTCATCACCAAAGTCGAATCCATCGACCTCGACACCGTTCAGCTGAGCGGCGGTATACTCGTCAAAATGTTGTACCTGTCTGTGGAGCCGTACCTCCGAGCTATGATGCGCCCTCCTTCGGCTCGGGCGGATATTCCTGCCTACACGATTGGAGCACCGTGCGTAACTGGCACTCTGATCGTTATATTTAGTCTAAACCGATTGACGTAACTAGTATCTTTGGGTTCGCTATCGCCACGGTGTTGCGATCCGAGAAACCTGGAATCAACGCTGGTGACAATCTCTACGTTTCAAACTGCAGTAAGCTTGCGCACTCCGAACAGCTCTCGGTCCTAATCCAATTCCTATCCCCAGCATTCCAACAATACGCTGTCTTGCCAGCTGACCATCCCATCCGTGTCGTTCCCAACGATCCCGAGGTCCCGCTGAGCGCATACATCGGGTTCCTCGGCATGCCAGGTTAGTCGCCCGCTTAGGCACTTCAGTCTGTACAATGAACTCACGTAAGATCACAGGCATGACTGCCTTTTACGGACTCGAGCTCGTTGGGAAACCCAAGAAAGGCGAAACTCTCTACGTCTCTTCGGGCGCCGGTCCAGTCGGGTCGTAAGTGTGCTCTACCCAATACCATATGTGCGTTTTATTCTAACACACTTGTATAGCCTGGTTGCGCAGTTGGCCAAGCTCAAAGGCCTCAAAGTCATCGCATCAGCCGGTACAGACGATAAAGTCGAATTCATGAAGAGTATCGGTGTAGACGTGCCGTTCAACTATAAAACGGAAAACATGAAGGAGATTCTAGCCAAGGAAGGACCGATCGATGTGTATTGGGACAACGTCGGTGGATCAACTCTCGAGGTATGATTCTCGGACTTGATACGCGAGGTGGTGTTTTGGAAGAAGGCTGATATTATGTTGCGTAGGCTGCGCTTGAAGCATGCAACGCCCGCGCCCGCGTGGTCGTTTGTGGTGCAATGTCCGCGTACAACTCGGCTGGCGAACCCTACGGCGTCAAGGTAAACATCTACTCTCCCTTGCTCTTTTCCCATCTGACGCGGTCACTCCAGACAACCACCCATATCCTTTTCAAACGTCTCACCATCCAAGGATACATGGTGTCCGATGGCGAACCCGAATACGAAGGCCAGATGGGTAATCCAGTCAGGTTTCTCGCCGCAATCACGCCGCTTGTCAAGTCGGGCGAGCTCAAGTGGTCGGAGCAAGTGTTTGAGGGGGTGGAGCATGTAGGAAGGGCGA
>WSTG01000120.1:1452-16723 GCA_019616325.1 Ceratobasidium sp. 394 | reverse complement strand
ACTCTGATTACTGTGGAGTACTAGTGTGCTCAATTACAGAAATACAAGTAAGCGAACATAATAAAGACGAAAAGGAACGCAACATGGCCAGAGTTATTCGAAACAACTGGCGCCCGGCAACCTCCGGGGCGAACATCCAGGGCCATGCTAGTACGAAGGCAAGTTCTTGGTGACACCATAAGATCCGCTCGTCTTGAACTCGCCAGTGTCCGGGTTGTAACGCACGTTGACATCGCTCGTGAGATAAAGCGTGTCGTATCTGTAATATATTGCGTAAGCATTCTGCCGATGAGGCGAACCATAGAGGGAACTCACCGAACGGATTTCTCGATGTCGCCAACCATATCCTGAAACTCGTCCTTGGGGTACTTTCTCATTTTAAACTTGGGTGGCCCATCGAGCTTGAGTAGCGCGCCAAACACGCGAGGGTCCGGGCAGACACCGTCGAACGCGTACGTCGCTCCGCCGTGCTTGCAGCTCGGCTTCCACTGAGGTCGCGAGGTACGTTAACCAACGAACCAGAATGACAGAAAGTAGGAGACGCACCGACATCTGTTTTCTAATGCCCTTATTAACCATATCCGCGATCCTTTCGACCTCGGCTTGGATCTGCTGTGGGGTCTTAGGCGGTGGCGCAGGTTGACCAGAACTCCCGGCGACGGCTACACTCCCTTCCAAGCTCTTTGCGTACTGTGCAACGCTCAACATCCATCCTCGCACTTCTGCGTCGTCTTTTGGCATGGCAAACGAGTCGGGAGATGCGAGTACATTCTGGACGATCTCTTTGGCGTTCGCAAACGGGTCTGGTTGGGTCTTTTTCGTTCGCTTTTTCTTTGGAGCGGAGTCGGGGTTGGCAGTAGATTTCCGTTTAGTAGAGGTCGATGCAGTCAGTTCAACGGGAGGGGGAGAGTTAGACAAATCTGACATGGTCGCTGTCGTGGTCGTTGCGAGGAGGGATGTGCGAGTGCTGGACCGAATAGATAAGCGTGCGCCACCGCCGCACAGCCGGTTTAGTCAGCCGAGATCTGAGACACGCCGGATCGGCGAGTCCTGACCGGGTCTCGGAGAATGACGGAGGCCGGTGCCCGGCCGAATGGCAGCACAGCCGGCTTAGTCATCCGGGATATGAATGCCCCGACCTGGTCAAGCGATCGCCGGCCGGTGAAAGGTAGAGACCGGTAGCTTCGGTTATTAAATTACAATTCTGTACAAAATGTGCTCAAAAAACAAACAAGAGCGTGCCTAAACAGTTTCAGGAACCTTGCAAACATACTTGTGCTCTGCCTCCTTGTGTTTCCTCTGGCAGTCTCTCGAACAATATTTCGCCTTTTTGCACTTGGGACAAGGTATCGGCACGCGACCAGACCGCCCGCACATCCAGCACTTGTTCGTAGGTTCGTCCCAAGATACCGGCTGCTTCGCATCTTGAAGCTTCATTCCAGGACCGACTATCGAGTCGAGATACGATACGCCAAACAAGGGTGAGATGGCCGCTCGTGTGCCGTGTGAGAGCAGACGGTCCCATGCAGCTACCTTCCAGTCGGCCGAGTCGAACCCAAGGCCCCGCCCGCACGAGCACAGCGGGTTCTCCTCCAAACTAGTGGAGAGGGGAGCGCTACCTGTAGACTTGTACTCGCAGTTGGGTCCATGCGACCAAGTGCGGCAGCGCTCGACGCAAGCGGCTAAGAGTCGCTTCCAAGCGGCAACGTCTCCGTCCCGGGTCTCGATCGCATATATCGGGGTTTTCGGATCCAGGTATTTCGTGGTTTCAGGGGACCAGGGGATTACAGCCGCGTCAAGGACTACTGTAGCCGCAGCGAGATCAAGTCGGAGCCCGCTAACGCATATACCCATATATATACCGTACTCCGGCTTGCGAAGAGCAAAGATCGTGTGAGAGGGCTGGCGAAGGCCGGTGTAGACTTGGATGAGCGTAGTAATCGACTCTTTGATGTTGACTAGGATATCTGACGGGTAACGTTTGTCCGGCCGGGTACAGTGTTGGACAAACCGCTCGCGATCGGACATCTGGATGGCGGTATGGTCAACAAGCCAACGTAGTTTTGCCGTATTACGAATGCTGAGCTTTGGCATGCGATCAAGGTAAACGTGATGCAAGTTCCAAGGACTGAAGTTGCCGTGCTCGAGCAGCGGGAAGGGATCAAATGGGTAGCCGCCGCTCTCGATTGGGTCTAAAAACGGCACGGAGAGCTGTTGATTGACCTTGTCAGCTTGAAAATGAGCTGCCAAAGATGGAGATACTCACGTCTACTTGATGAGCTTTCTTGTTGGTACGAACTCCAAGTTTAACGCTACTAATCGGATATGGATACCTGACTATATGCTCCGTCTGTCCAACTGAAATCTTCACCGTGCATGGTCCTATCTGCGCGGTTATCACCTTGGTCCCTGACGACACTGCGGCTCGTTCGGCCTCGGATTCGAGCTCAAGCCGAGTTTCCATCGAGCGGAAGGAACATCTTTCATCCTTTTCTACAGCAGTGACCTGGTGGGTAAGGATATTCGAAGGCGTAATGGGAGGAGGCGCAATGAAGCTAGAGACCCGTTGAGTCTGCCCGAACCCCATCGGTAACTCGCGAAGGACGACGACATGCTGCTTGTCGTTGATATGGGTGGCAAAAAGCCCAAGTCCGTCGCCAGTTTTTCGACGATCAACGCCATACTGCATCAACGTCAACGGAGTAAACCTCAGGGCAAACGAGATTTCAAGGTTCGGGTGTGCCAGGGTGTTCGAATCGACCCAAAACGATACAACTAGATCCGAGACACCGCGGAAGCCGTCCGGATCCTCCTGGATCGCGAAGCGGGTATCCGAACCTTCGAGGGCGATACGTCTGCCCCAGACGGCGTTAATCGAAGAATGCATGTCCACATGGTCACTGTCCGAGTGTTTGAAGTAGCAGACAAACCGTGGGCTGTTGTCCTCCCTGTCGTTGCGTAGGGGGTCCAAACTAGATCTCGGCACGGTGAACACAACGCAGACTACTCGTGGTATGTCAGGCCAGCCCTCAAATACGCCAAGTTTAGACAATTCCTGTTGAGATTTTCCCGTTTTGTCGCGAAAGGGGAAACCTCGAAGGCGAAACTGAAGGATCAAATCCACATAATGCGTAATACCCATCCAGTTTTCGCGCTCGGCCTTGACGAGGCTCATGAAACTGTTAATCGCGGTTTCCCAGGTGCCGTTTTGAACCAGTAGGCGATCCCGAACGTGCACCCAAAATGCGGCGACCGTAGAGCGATCGGCATGAACGGAGCTATACATTCGCGAAACTTCTGGTGGGAGGCGCCCCATCTGGGCGAGGGGGATGCAATCTTTGTAGAACATTTGTCGGTAGACAGTAAACATCACTTTCGCCAGGTCGAGCGCATCAATGGAGGGAAGCGATTTTGAGAGGCTGTGTGTGTGTTTGTCTCCCCCTGTTGGTTCAACCCAGGCAATACGTTCAAAGAACTGATCTACGCCACGCATGGTATGCTCGTGGGTATTTGAATGACTGGTGAACACAGAAACGGCAGGGCGTGGCACAAGTCCCATCAATAGTCCGAGGGTAGGTATATCGCCACCGAGACGCTCTACAAGGTTGTCCACTGACCAGCTAACTGGCAGCGATATGTCCATGTACATCACGGCTTGGGATGCGGGCCGTTTCTTGAGCAGAGGCTGTGTAGCCAGCAGGATGGTTGGTATGCCCAAGAAGCCAACTAGCATAGATGTGTCGATGACGTCGAACGAGACAGGGGGTTTAGATTCCGAGGCCGCATGTTCGGTTAAATCAATCGGAGCCGCTCGCCAAGGGGCAGCAAACACTTCGGTCTTGGGCTCTCCGGACTTGGCATATGATTCGAGGGCTTTGCAGAGTGCGATTGCGTCGCCAACGAAAAATCGGAGCTTCAGCGCGTTCGCCTTCCGAGAAGCTTGCAGAGCTAGACAGGACGCCTTGAACTGCTGTTTAGCCTTGGCCATGGCCGATGTGACGTTTGAGCCAATGGGGTCGACTTCCACGGGAGCAAACGCGGAAGCAAAATGGTAGCCTTGTGGAAAGGTGACGTCGTAAACATCAAAAGCCTCGCCGTGAATGTGAGAGTAACAGAACGTTGGGTTGAGAATTGTCGTCTTTTGGATATCCTTGTTTGTCGTAGCCGTAGTACCATTCCTCCAGTATTGTCCAAATTGGTCCGATACAGGTTCTACAGCGTCGCGCCAGAGAAGAGTGGCAGAACGACTCGCGCCCACATTGATGCCTGTCTTGAGTCTTTCTAAAAGTTTCTCTGAGATCGCGATTTGCTGCTTTTTAAGCCTTTCGAGACGATCGGTCGGGAGCTGTGGGAATTTGGCGTACAGGTTCCAATATCGCTGTAGTTCAAGAAGCGAGTGGTGGTCGACAAACATCAGAAAAGAGCCGTACTTGGATGTGCGCCATGTGTCGAGTGTCTCGGATAACTGAACCAATTTACGAGCCTGATTTACGAGAACCCCAGAAGCATGTTCGCTGAGTTTGAAATGGTAGAAGATATCCCAAACCGTACTGGAAGGAGTATTTTCCTCGAGCAAAGTGAAAAGTATGATGTTTCGAGCTGAAACGGAACGGCGAAATCTCAATGACGTAATCATAAGACAGCAAATGAGGACGAACCTAGTACGGCCGGCTCAAGGTCGCAACAGGTGATATCAAGTCGCCGTGGGGCTGCAATTGACAGTCAACATTTCAGCGCCAAAATCTTCTAGAAATTATACTTGCCAGGAGGTGCAGTCACATCGGTTGAGATGGTATATAGAATGTTGCGAGGGTCCCCGCACCCTAGTAACAAGATATCGGCCGATTGCTCGGGAGAAAGATCTTGGGTTAAACTGGTGGCCGCGTTAATCCCCATGGGATAGAATTTAGCCCAGGACGGCCAAGCTAACGGGTATGACATTTGACGAGCTTGCAGAAAAAAATCTACTTGATATTCTTTGGTAGGGCTCAGCGCGGAGCGCGTTGGTTATTTATCAGTACCTACTGAATATGCTGCTGTGGCTTTGGAGTAAAGCGCTTGCCACAGTCGCGTCGATGGTGAGATGATCCCGAGGCGCGTGATGCCCCGAACGGATGACCACGTGACCTAAAACCGGAGACACCATAAAGGTCTTATTGGGAAGAGCTTGCAGGTGCAAAGAAACAAGAATCCTTGATGAAGGCGTATAAAGTGATTGTAATGAGCTACTGCGTCTTGTTATTAAGCCTGACGCAGCTGCATGCCCGATGGTAGGCGTGAGCTCTTGGTAGGATAGCTTTGCCCAAATATCGCTCGATTAACGCCCGTAGAACAAAGGTATGAACAAGATTTAATGGACAATGGTAACCGGCCACTTCTAAGCACTTATTATTGTCTATTGGTGCATACTACCAGCCCGGGCATCGGTCTTCACTTTCCACCTTCTCATCGTCAAAAACCCTGGATGGAAGTTTGTGTGTAAGCCAAACAGGCAGCTCAGTCTTGGCGTTCCATGGTCATTTGCGAGCAAACAAATTGTATAAAAGGCATCGGTTTATGCGTAGGATACACCATCTCAAGTATCTGTATTCTAGCTCTTCCATGGCACCCATCAACAATGTCAGCGCAATCTTTAACGGGGTTCCTCAAGCGGCACCTGTTGTTGGCAAGACTATTATTACCCGAACCGATAAAATCGATCTCGACGCCGTCCAGCTCAATGGAGGCATTCTTGTCAAGATGTTGTATCTTTCTGTCGAGCCTCACCTCCGCGCGTTGATGAGCACTCTCTCGCCCGGGTTAGATACTAGCACTTATAAGCTTGGAGAACCGTATGCAGCTGAGAGCTTTGGATCGTTGAACAGAACTAATGCGATTAGTTAGGATTTTTGGATTTGCTATAGCCACAGTGCTGACGTCCGAGAAAGCCAGCATTAACTCTAGAGACAATCTCTTTGTCCCAAACTGCCGTACGTTGACATTATCAGAGCGCAGATTTCCGCTCTGACTTGCGCTCTACGCTTCCCGCGTTCCAACAGTATGCTGTTTTGCCCGCCAACCATACCATCTGCGTTATTCCCAACGACCCTGAGGTCCCACTTAGCGTATACCTCGGGTTCCTTGGCATGCCAGGTTAGCCACCTGCTAGGGCCTTCTACTATATACGCAGGATTATCATGCGATTGTAGGTATGACCGCCTTTTACGGACTCGAACTCGTTGGAAAACCCAAAAAAGGCGAAACGTTCTACGTCTCTTCGGGCGCTGGTCCAGTCGGCTCGTAAGCACCGTGACCAGCTAGCACCATATATGCGTACTATTTTGATGTTTTTGTACAGGATCGTTGCGCAGTTGGCCAAGCTCAACGGTCTCAAGGTTATCGCATCTGCCAGTACGAACGAGAAAGTTGAATTTATTAGGAGTATTGGTATCGACGTGCCGTTCAACTATAAAACACAAAACATGAAGGAGATTCTAGCCAAAGAAGGTCCGATTGACTTGTATTGGGACAACGTCGGGGGACCAACACTCGAGGTATGGCTTTCCCGATACAGCCATGCGTTTGAAGTAGGAATTGACCGGTGATGAGTAGGCTGCACTTGAAGCGTGCAATGTCCATGCCCGGGTGGTCGTCTGCGGCGCCATCTCTGGGTACGATCCAGCTGCCGAACCCTATGGCATCAAGGTAGGCTCCATTACCCTTGCCTTCGTCCACTTTGACCTTAAATCACCCCCTAGACAACCGCCCATATCCTTTTCAAGCGCCTCACCATCCAAGGCTTAGTATGTTGTCAACGAGGGCGAACCTGAGTACGAAGGTCAAGCTGGCAACCCTCTCAAATTCTTGGCTGCAATCACGCCGCTCGTCAAGTCGGGCAAGCTCAAATGGTCGGAGCAGGTGCTTGAGGGTGTGGAGCATGTTGGGAAGGCGATCGTGGATGTATTGGAGGGGAGAAACACTGCAAAGGTGGTTATCAAGGCCAATGATTTTTGAGGGTACGAAGTGTATTGCGAGTTTGACTAGCAAGGCGCGAATAAATATTCACTTATTTTCCGATATGCACCAACTGTGAGCAGTCTTAGCATGCTGCTTAGTCAGCCTCTGGACACTACCATTCAAGGGAGCACAAAAGTGAGACCAAAATTTCGCATAAACAGAGCAATAGGTGTATGTAATAGAGAGAAGAGTGCAACTACATATCCTCTGGAGGCTTGCAAACATGCTGATGCTCCACCTCCAAGTGTTTCCTCTGACACTCCCGCGAACAATACCGCGCCTTTTTGCACTTGCCACACGTGGTCATCGTCCGGTTGGAGCGCCCACACTGCCAACACTTGTTTTTAGGCTCCTCCCAGGAAATCGGCTTCTTCGCGTCTTGTAATTTCATCCCGGGCCCCACCATCAAGTCAACATATGGTACACCAAACAATGGTGAAATCGCTGCTCGTGTAGCGTACGGGAGTAGAGCCTCCCATGCAGCTGCCTTCCACTCTGGCGACTCGAGCCCGACACCTCGTCCACACGAGCAAATTGAGTTACCTTCTAGGCGGGTTGATAGAGGAGAATTGGCGGTCGACTTGTATTCGCAGTTGAAACTGTGGGACCAGCTACGGCATCGCTCGACGCACGCAGCCATCAACCTCTTCCAGGCTGTAACATTGGTAGCCATCGTTTGGATTTCGTGGATTCGGATCTGAGGGTTCAGAAGTTTCGCCGTTTCAAGAGACCAGGGAATAACGGCTGCATCGAGTACAACCGTGCCGGCGGCGAGGTCCAACCGAAGACCGCCAACGCATATAGTCATATAAATGCCGTGCGACGGTTCTTGCAGTCCAAAGATAGAATGCGAAGTCTGCCGAAGACCAGCGTAGGTTTGTATAATTTCGGCGAGAGTCTCTTTGATATTCACGAGCACGTCTGAGGGGTGCCGCTTATCCCGAGCCGTGCAATACTGGACGAATCGTTCCCTTTCCGACAGCTGAAAAGCAGTGTGTTCGACGAGCCATCGTAACTTTGCAGGATTACGAACGGTTAGCTTCGGCATGCGATCGAGGAAAACGTGGTGGAGGTTCCAGGGGCTGTAGTTGGCATGCTGAAGTAGTGGAAAGGGGTCGAGCGGGTAGCTGCCACTTGCGATCGGGTTTAGAAATGGGGTAGTAAGCTTATTTTATATCGTCAGCAATCAGATGGTTATCCACAAACTAAAGAATACTCACGTGGACTTGGTGGGCCTTTTTGTCAACGCGGGTCTTTACATCAACGGCGCGAATGGGGTGCGGATATCGGACTATATGCTCCGTCTTTCCTATTAAAACCTTCACCGTGCAAGCCCCTATCTGTGCGATGGTTGGTTGGATCTGTGCAGACCGCCCTGACTGGGATTCAATATCCAATTGAGTTTCCATCAGCTGGACGCAATCCGTATCCTCCTTGTTGGTGACTGTAATTTGATGTCTGGAGCCGCTGCTAGTAGTCTGGGGAAGGGAAGAGATGGGTTCAGGAGCACGCTGGGTTTGGGACAGCCCCATAGGCCTTTCGCGAAGCACAAGAACATGCTTTTTATCGCCGATATTGGTCGCAAATAGGTCAAGCCCCGGGCCAGTTTTGGGACCATAATTGACTGCCACAAGTGGGGTAAACCTGAGAGCGAACGAGAGCCGGAGATTTGGGAGTAGCAGAGTGCGAGAGTCCACCCAGAACGACACAATCAAATCTGAGCGACCACGGGAATGATCCGGATCCTCCTCGATAGTGAAACGATCGGCCGAGTCATCAAGCGGGACGCACCGACCCCAGGCAGCATGAATCGACGAGTGCGTATCGACACGGTCGCTAGACGAGTGCCTGAAATTGCAAACGAATCGTGGACTATGCTCGTCTCGGTCGTCACGGAGGGGATCTAGCTTGGCCCGTGGAACGATCAACACAACGCATACCACCCGCGGGACATCCGGCCACCCGTCAAAGACTCCAGCACTAGGCGCGCTGTCGTTTGATTTTGCCTTTGTTTGAGGGTCAACGAAGGGCAAACCGTGAAGGTAAAGTTGGAGCTTTAAATCCGCGTTGTGGGTTGGAGTCGACCAGTTCTCGCGGTCGTTTTTGACAAGTCCCATAAAATTAATGACGGCGTTTTCCCAGCTGCCATCCACAATATGCAGCCTGGATTGCGCGTGTGCCCAAATCGCGGCGACTGATGCACGGTCGTGATTGGGTGGATGATACATTCTCAACTCTTCCACCGGCCGGCGTTGAATTTCGCTGGGAGAAACGCAATCCCAGTTGAACATCTCGCGGTAGATGCTAAACACGACTTTGGACAAATCCGATCCATGGAGATGACTGGTTGACTTTGGCTCCGTGTGCGTGTATTTGTCTCCCCAGGTGGGGTCGACCCAGGCTATGCGCTCGATGAATACGGCGTTGTGATCTATGCTGATCTCGTGCATGTTGAAGTGACCAGCAAAGACGGAAACGGCAGGGCGGGGTACAAGTCCGAACAAAATCCCGATGGTAGGTAGGTCGTTGCCAAGGCGGTCTACAAGGTTTTCGACTGACCAACTAGCGGGCATGGCAACATCCATATACATTATGGCCTGAGACGCTGGCTGTTTTTTGAGAAGAGGCTGCGTGATTAGCAATATATTTATCATGCCCAGGAGACCAGCAAGCAGAGAGGTGTCGATAATATCAAACGAGACCGGCCCGCTAGGTGATGAAGTTACGTGCTCGGTCAAGTCGATGGGTGCCGCGTACCAGGGGGCAGTAAATAATTCGGTCTTGGGATTGCTAGACTTGGCATACGCGCCGAATGCTTTGCATAGTGCAATGGCGTCACCAACAAAGAACCGGAGAGTAATGGCCGCCGCCTTTCTAGAGGCCTGGAGAGCAAGACAAGCCGCTTTGAACTGTTGTTTAGCCTTGGCCATAGCCGAGGTGACATTTGAGCCAACTGGATCGACCTCTACAGGAGCAAACGCTGGAGCGAAATGATATCCTTGTGGAAAGGTGTTGTCGTAAATGTCGAAAGCCTCGCCCCAGGTACTTGAATAACAAAAAGTTGGGTTGAGAGTCGTTGTCTTTTGAATATCCTTGTTCGTTGTGGCGGTCGTCCCATTCTTCCAGTATTGCCCAAATTGATCCGATACCGATTTCGCGGCATCGCGCCAGAGAATAGTAGCCGAACGACTCATGGCTACGTTTACGTTTCCTCGGAGTCTTCCCGCAATCTCGCTAGAGCTTGCAGTTTGCTGACTTTTGAGTTTTGCTAGTCGGTCAGACGGGAGGTCCGGGAATTCGGCGTAGAATGTCCAGTACCGACGTAATTCAACAAGCGAGTGTCCATCAACAAACTTGAGAAATGAGCCGTATTTGGACGCCCGCCATGTTTCGATTGTCTCGGATAATTCGACAAGTTTACGAGCGTGATTTGTGAGAACCCCGAAAACGTGCTCGGTAAGTTTGAAGTGATAGAAAATGTCCCAAACGACGTTAGAAGACATGTCGTCCTCGAGCAGAGTAAAAACCATGATGTTTCGAGCTGAAATGGGTGGCAGGTGTTAATAATGTTATTGCCTCGATATTGTCCAGAACGAACCCAACACGGCGGGCTCGATGTCGCAGCAAGTAATATCGAGTTTTCTTGGGACTGCGCAAGATCCTTTCAGTTTAACTTCAAGAAAAAAAGCTCGTACTAACCAGGAGGTGTGGTAACATCAGTTGAGATGGTATACAGGATATGGCGCGGGTCACCGCATCCTAACATCAGGATATCGGCAGATTGCTCGGGAGAAAGGTCCTGAGTCAAACTGGTGGCCGGGTTCATCCCCATGGGATAGAATTTAGCCCAAGACGGCCAGGTTAATGGGTAGGACATGGCGTAGCCCGTTTGCTGGAAGACAAGAACAAACGCCGTCTAGGTTATAGCGCCGGATAAAATGTCTATTAGGAACCCACCAAATATATATGATTTTAGAGAGACGGCAAGTTCAGTTGACCCGGATGTTGAAGGGTGTTTTAGACTAAGTTGGTGGAAAGGGCAAGGAATACCGGCGCCACAAAATTACAAATAAATCACCACGTGACCCGGTTGAGCTTCCAGCCACGATCAGTTCTCGCAAACACGACGAATCCAAATACTGAACCAGAGTCGCTAATACAAAGGGACATACAAAGAAGAGTGAACATTGAGCCATGGAAGCAATCTAATACTAAAATTCAGATACAACCAAATCGAGTCACCATCACTTGGCTTCCGCAGGCTTGCACACGTATTTATGCGTCGCCTTCCAATGCTTTTTCTGACATTCTCTCGAACAATAGCGCGCCCTTTTGCAGGTCTGGCAGCCCATAACGCCTCGAGCCGACTGACCGCATTGCCAACACTTGTTTGTCGGTTCATCCCACGATATCGGTTGCTTTGTGTCTTGTAGGTTTATCCCGAGGCCAAGTATTGGCTCAACATATGACACACCAAATAACGGAGAGATCGCTGCGCGTGTGCTATATGATAATAGGCGCTCCCATCCAGCAACATTCCAGCCGGATGAGTTGAACCCGACGCCCCGTCCACATGAGCATAGAGGGTTATCTTCTGCGAGAGTGGAGAGTGGAGGATCGCCGGTCGCTTTGTATTCGCAGTTGGGTCCATGCAACCAGCTGCGGCACCGCTCGACCGACGCAGCCACAAGCCGTTTCCAAATCGGAACGTCGCCAGCTCGCGTAGGTATCTCATGGATCGGAGTTTGCGGATCCAAAAGCTTCGCCATTTCAGGCGACCAAGAAATAACCGCTGCATCGAGGACAACAGTAGCTGCTGCAAGATCTAGCCGAAGCCCACCAACGCATATAGCCATGTAAACGCCGCTTGAGGGTTCGCAAAGTCCGAATACGGTGCGCGAAGCCTGCCGGAGACCAGCATAAACTTGTACCAGCGTGGTGAGCGATTCCTTGACGTTGACCAGCACGTCGGATGGGTGGCGCTTGTCCGGGTGGGTGCAGTATTGTACAAAACGCTCTCGGTTTGACATTTGGGTGGTAGTGTGTTTGGCAAGCCAGCGTAACTTTGTGGGGTTGCGGATGACGTTGCGGAGGTCTAGCTTTGGCATGCGGTCCAGGAATACGTGGTGCAAGTTCCATGGGCTGTAGTTGGCGTGCTGAAGTATGGGGAAAAGTTCGCCTGGGTAGCCGCCGCTGGAGATGGGTTTCAAAACTGGCGCTGTGAGCTAAAAACGGTCGGTCACTTGACGTTCACGAGTAAACGAGAAGCTCACATAAACATGAGAGTTTTTCTTGTCCATGCGAGTCTTTACCTCGACCCCCCGGATAGGATATGGGTACCTGACTATATGCTGTGTCCCTCCGGCCAAAGCCCGGAGCGTGCATGGTCCTATCTGGGTGATCGTGACGCCATTCCCTGCCATCAACGAAGCCCGCCCCGCCTCCGACTCGAATTCGAGTTGGGCCTCCATTGAATTACAGGGAAACACAAGGCCATCATCAAGAACTGTGAGCCGGATTTTGGTACCATCGCCGTTGGCTATAGGAGGTGGAGCGAGGAATCCGGACACCTGCTGCGTCTGGGATAGCCCCATAGGCCGCTTGCGTAGCACGAGGACGTGTCGCCCATCGTCGAGGTTGGTGGTGAACAAATCAAGTTGCGGACCTAGTTTGCGAGAATACGAGGTGTACGCTAGTGGGGTAAACCTAATAGCCAAGGAGAGCTTGAGATTTGGAACCACGAGCGCATTCGATTTCACCCAGAACGACACGATTAGATCCGATTGGCCTCGAAAACCATCTACATCCTCTTCGATGGCAAAACAATCGTTCGAGTCATCGAGTGGTAGGCATTTCCCCCAGGCGGCGTGGATAGTATCATAGGTAGATAACCCACCGAACCTCGAGGTATTTTTGATGGTACAAACAAGCCGTGGGCTGAGCTCCTCTTTATCCTCGTGAAGGGGATCCAATTTGGCCTTTGGTACGATTAAGACAACGCACACCACTTGCGGAACATCCGACCACGCTTCAAACACCCCGCGTCTAGGCACGCTTGCCTGGGACTCGGCTTTCGACTTGAATATAGGTAGCCCGCGGAGCCTGTGCTGCAGTTCCATATCCGCATAACTAGACAGGCCCAAGCGATTCTCGTTGTCGCCCTCGACGATTCCCAGGAAACTAGTAATAGCGCCTTCCCAATTTCCATTCGCAATCTGTAACCTGCCTCGTGCATGCACCCAAAGCGCAGCGACTGTCTCGCGATCATAGTGCGCGGCGCTAGACACGAACAGTTGGTCGCGGCCGAGGCCGGAAATATCCGCCAGGGGAAGACAGTCCCACATAAACATATGGCGGTAGAAGCCGAACATGACCTTGTTCAGGTCAAGTGCGTGGAGGCGGGTGTTAGGGTTTGGTTCGTTGTGCGTGTACTTGTCTCCGCCAGCGGGGTCAACCCAAGCAATGCGCTCGAAGTATACAGCATCGTTCTCGGTCGTGTTTTCATGGGTGTTTGATTGGCTCGTGAATAAAGAAATATAAGAACGGGGTACGAGTCCAAGGATTAGGCCAGCTGTGGGTACGTCGGTGCAAAGACGTTGAAGAAGGTTTTCAACCGCATCGCCTACGCCGAATGTGAGATCCATATACATCACTGCTTGAGACGGGGATTGCTTTTTGAGAAGCGGCTGGGTGGCTAGTAAGATATTGACGATACCCAGGAAACCAGCCAGGAGAGAAGTATCGATAATATCGAACGAGACAGGTGGACTAGGCGACGAGGCCGCATGCTCAGTCAAGTCGATAGGGGTTGCGCGCCAAGGAGCAGCGAACATTTCGGTTTTGGGATTGTCAGACTTGGAATATTTGTCGAGTGCTTTGCATAGTGCAATCGCGTCGCCAACAAAGAACCGAAGGGTCAGGGCATTTGTCCTTCTAGAAGCCTGGAGAGCCAAACAAGACGCCTTGAACTGTTGCTTAGCCTTGGCCATGGCTGAGGTGACGTTCGAGCCGACGGGGTCGCTATCTATGGGAACAAACGCCGGAGCGAAATGGAAACCTTGTGGAAAGGAATTTTCCTGGACGCTGAACGTTTCGCCATGAGCATAGGAGTAGCAGAATGTAGAGTTGAGATGCGTTGCTTTTTGGATATCCTTGTTTGTTGTGGCGGTCGTCCCATTCTTCCAGTACTGTCCAAACTGATCCGATACCGACTGCGAAGCATCGCCCCAGACAACCGTGGCGGATCGACTGGCGCCATGGTTTATACTTGTTTTGAGTCTGTTGGCAACCTTGGCCGACATCGCAGCTTGCTCCCTGTTTAGCTTGTCCAGGCGAATGGATGAGAGATTAGGAAATCCAGCGTACAAGGTCCAATAGCGACGTAGCTCGGAGAGCGAATTGCCGTCAACAAACTTGAGAAAACCGCCGTACTTGGACTCGCGCCATGTCTCGCAAGTTGCGGAAAGCTTGGCCAACTCGCGAGCGTGGCTGGCCAGGACTCCGGCAACGTGTTCGCTGAGTTTGAAATGATAGGATATGTCCCAGACGGTGCTGGAGGATATACTGTCATCGAGCAAAGTAAATAGTATGATATTGCGAGCTAAAATGCAAGATGATGTTTGCGAACAATGACGTCATCGTCAAGCCTCACCTAGAACAGCAGGTTCGATGTCGCAGCAGGTAATATCGAGTTTTCTTGGGACTACGAGGAGATGTTAGTGGTGTAGGATGACACATAAGATTACACTAACCGGGAGGTGCAGTAACGTCAGTTGAAATTGTATACAGGATGTGGCGAGGATCGCCACACCCCAACAGCAAGATGTCGGCCGACTGCTCGGGAGAGAGATCTTGGGTTAGGCTGATCGCAGGGGTTGCTCCCATAGGGTAAAATTTTGGTACTGATGGCCAAGTCAACGGATGAGACATGCTGAAGTGCGTTTCTGCGCCTGTTCCGTCGTCGGATTTGTCCCAGTATTGTTGTGGGAGAGTATAACACGTAGAAATTGTCAAGGGATTTATCCAACGCTGTTTGTGGAGTTTGGGGTTTTCTGAGCTGAGCGTGCGGCTCGTAGAAATGAAGAGGCGGAGACCGGGCTTGCCACGCGTGATCGGTCATAAGGTCATCCGGCGCTTATGGTAACAACCGCAGCTCACAAGCATCCGCATTCTAGTCAGGCGAGCAATACCGCGAGTATTATTCATTTAAATCTTGGGGCACGCCAGATATCCGTCACGTTCGAATAGAGCCAGAGTTTGGAGAGATGGCCAATGC
>WSTG01000119.1:0-26609 GCA_019616325.1 Ceratobasidium sp. 394 | reverse complement strand
ACTTCAGCCCAAGAGGAAATCCGTGTTTCGCCAGCTCTTTGCTCTCAATAAACCCGGGTCTACGTCTACAGCACTTTCAGATTCGGTGGAACTAGCCCCTGCGAGGCAATCATTATCGGCCGCCTCAGCCACACAGGGCGCCGGCCGCCATCGGCCGTCAAACTCGATCTCTACGCTAGCTTCAACGGCTGGATCAGGACGCGGCCACGCGCTCTCTCCCTCGCTTTCATCCTTACTTTTGACACGTTCAAGATCGCCAACTCGTTCATCGGATTCTCTAGCCCACCGCTTGACCATTTCCGCGCCTATCCCTACCACGCTCGTTCGTACAGAATTGTCATACCCTCGGTCAGGGCCGACTCCGGAACAGATCAGGTTCCTCAGTTCCAGAGAGAGTCTAGGGAGATTTGGTGTGCCATATGGCGAGGAGGCGGTGGCCGCCGCTGCCCGCTCTCGCGAAAACATTTCCAGCATGGTCGCCCCTCCGCTCTACGAGGGCCTCTCGACCGAGAACGCCACATCAGAAGCTCAGACTGCCCCCAACTCGCGTATGAGACTTTCTACGCTAAGCATCGTACACTCCCCAACGGCAGAAAGCGCTCCGGCATCCTCCCTGGCTGAAGCACCATCGCGGTCAGCCTTGCCGCCACAGGAACATGCCGGGTCGGCTGGTAACAGTAAAGGGTCAGCGCTCGCCGATCAGTCCGCAAGTCCAGTCGTTTCGACCCCTGGCTCGGCAATGCCCAACAGCGATCGGAGAGACTCTATGCTCTCAGCCAATTCATTCGTCACTGCAAACGAAGGCGACAGGGAGGGTGACGACCAAGACGCGTTGGACACCTCGCCACCAACTCCAACGGCCGAGACATACCGCCAGGCTGAATCACAGGCCGATACCGTCCGCCGGAATCGACCGCGAGAACAGACAATTATCATACCCAGATTGCAGACAGACGACGGTCACCATCCTGAATTGACGTTTAGTCCTGCAACTCCGACTGTCGATGCCCCTGCACGCGATGGTATAGTCTAGTCTAGTTCTTATCTTTCATTGTTGGGACATTTTTTCTGGCATCATGTTTCGTTGGCATAGCACAGTTTTTTGATACACACTCAATGGCATACTTTGTCATCCTAATTGTATGCGTTTTCTTCTAGAATCTGCTGCAGTACATCGTCTAGAAAATCAACCGACATCAATCTAGCAAATTGAACTCAGGTTAAGGATGGCACGCTTGATCGACATGAGCTCGGCTCCTCTGCGGGCAGGGTTAGGTATGGACCATCGGGAGTCAAGCGCATTGTTGAACATACCTAAGCGATTGGTTGATCTGCATCAAACATCATACCCTTGGGCACAATCCTACAGTCTGGATTTGACTCCCCAAGAACCTTTGTTGCCTTCTTTACGAATGAAATCTAAGATTTCATGAGCTACAAAACGGCTAAAGAGTCAATACCGCATGCGAGCTTAAAACACGGTACCGCGCGCACCAAGCCTTTCTGGGGCTTCCTGCGGTATCTAAACCCGGTCGCGTACCGCATCAGTATTAGTTGGAACCCGGTATCTCTGTGAGAACCCACCAAGTGGCCTGCCCCTGCAACACGAACGTTGCTGGAATTCACTGGCCGTCGCCAGACGGTGTGTTGTGTAATTTCTTCCCCAGCAGTCCTGAGTTATCGTCGAAGCAATGTGTATCGAAATGTCTACCAAAATTATCGTAAAGTACTTACGACACGGCAGACGTTGAATCCATGATCCATCGTAATGGTATGCGCTCATCGAAGGATGGCAACAGCTCCCAAACTTCGTTCGGCAACCGACCGCTTTCAGCAAACGTAGCGCCTTCCTACCGAAACCAAGCCGGGTTGAAACAAGGCTGAGCGCCGCCGTTGGTGGAGGCTTACCTGATAACCCGAACATTTTAGTCTGACTGTATCGCCAGACTTGTACATCCCGTATGACACATAGTCTGAAAACACATCTGGGTGCCATGCTCGGAAGAAGGGCGACTTGAGCAGCCCAGCTTTGGCCGTTTCACTTGCCACATCAAACCTCAGCCTCACCGCATGTGTGATTGGTATTGCGAGCGACACGGACTTACTGGTCTGGCCATTGGTCACGACGTGCTAGTGCACTTCTAGTCAAGTCCTTGACTCCTTTATCACGGACTGCATAGGATGGGTATATGACCGGGTCGACGAGAATTATCCCGGAGAAGAGATGCGGTAAATGCAGAGCTGCTCGCATCCTGTCACGTAGTGGCGAGTTGAAGACAAAAGTCCAATACACTATAAATAGAACTTACAGTGTACATCCTCCAAAGGAATGGCCTAGGCCAACTACAGTGCGAGAGGCAAACCCACGGCCAAGTCGTAACCGTGATACATTCTCGGGAACGAGTGGCAAGCGAGCAGCGGCACATTCCGTAGGAATCTCCGGAAGATAATTGACCATAAAGTTGGCAATGTCCCGGGTATGGTCCGACCATTCGTCTAGAGAGGAAGGCACTAGTCAAGAAACGATGGCAAGGTTTTCAGCCAACTCACAGACATCTCCCAGCTTCCCATCATTCAACACTGCGCTATCGCCATGGTTCGCTGCGTCAATGGCCCATATCTCCGTAACGTGAGGCGAGTGAGAGCTGCTTTCCAATATGGATATAATAAACCGAAAAGTGGTATCCCATATCTGCCCCCGAGCATAAGTACGATATTTGCTACATATGGTAAACTTGCCTCTTTGTGGAATCCTGTTGCGTGTGCTACAATTAGAGTGACTCCTCGGCTATACCCGTCAGGAGGCTGGGCTCGAGCATATCGGTTGACTACGTTCCACATGACAGTTTCATCGGGCACGACTTTCGCGCCCGCAGCGATAGCGGCCCTTTGTTCCGCTATTCGCGCATATTGCAAGTCTACTGCAGCCTGACGCTCAGCCTTGGTAAATTCCCCTGTTCGAGCGTCGGCTGCCTGTCCTGAAACCCCTACAGGGCTTTCGCGAGGTGACGCGGCTTGAATAACATGTGTCGAACAGGTCCAGCCGTGTGAGAAATTTCTAGTCTCGAAATGCGTTGTTGGCGCCTCGAGCAACTGGCTGTTTGAAAATGGCAATAGAGTGCGAGGAATAGTGGTCCCTCGAGGAGTGGGGGTGGCTGGTTTCGCATAAGACATTCGAATAGGCTAAAATATTGGCAGCAATACAGTCTACGCTGACAGCTCGGGTGTGTGGTCGTGAAGTTTGAGGCGTGTTTGGGAATTGGATTTGCCTGTTTCAAACCGGCTGTCGGGCAAACTCCGGGCCGATGATCGACGATCCAGCCATCGAGATGAAATGAGGGGAGAAAAACAAACTGCGATTGAGACTATGTACGGATTAACTCTAGTTATACAGAGATTACAACAAACACAACACAGCTGTATACCGAAGCTATAACAATATTACTATACCGACACATCGAAAGCGAACGAATAATAGTGTCCTGTCCTTCCTGCAGAAAGGGCGTTTCCAAATTTTGTTCGAGTTCAAGCTAGGACCGATACGCGGAGGTACGGCCCTATTATGTCCCAGAGGCAGCCGTCGCGCTTGATCCGCCTTTCGAGCTTGTCCCTGGCATCCCACCACCAGCCATGCGTCACCTTGACGGCTTCCGCCGCTTCGCTTTCCCAGGACGGGCGTTCCATCCAAGGCTTGTCGAGCACGTAGTGGACACACTGCCAATAGCGTCAGTAAATCCGGTCAACACCCGACTTGCGCTGAGGGCTCACCTTGACCTCCTCGTCCCGCCACATCGTCGGATGCGTAAAGCGGGACGTCTTGAGGGCGTTGTAGACGTAAGGCAGCGGCTTCCACCGACCGGTAAAGAAATCGGAGATCAAGTCCTGATCTGCAAACGCATATTCAGAGACCCGGGGGGATGTTTTCAAAAAACGCCTGTGAAAGTGCGATTAGCGCGTCGCCAAGGGCAGCACATGAAACCGACTCACTGCACGTCGGCTGCTAGACGAGCCGATGGAGTGCAGACGACCAGGCCTGTGTTAATCAGGCCGTAGGGGCGAGGAGACGACTTGGTGATCTGGGGTGGTGAAGAGAGACAAATCGGGTGACGCATCAGGGTATGGGCGCAATTTTCTGGTATCCTGTGGGATTGTTGGAGTTTAGTCGGGAATCCAAGGAAACGAGAAATTTCAATAAACTACTGACCAGTCCACAGGGTAATGCTTCAATCGGCGGGGGTTGCAGGCGCAGGCGTGGGCGCCAGCGATCCAGTCCTCAGGGAGGTCAAGGTGCATGAGTTCATCCATATTCTTTCTGACCAGCATATCGGCATCCAGGAGAACGACGCGCTAATGACGCAAGGTTTAGTTGGCAAATACGCATACACGAAGACATCTCGCTCACATCGTACTCGGACAACTCGAAGACACTGCACAGACACTCGAGTTGAGACAAGGCCGAGAATAGGAACACAGCAACACTCACCGGAGCTTGGTCCAGGCGTCGATGAAACGAGAATCATGCGGATCCACGGACCACTTGCCCGGCTCGGGGCCCATAGGTTGCACGGGACGCGTCTGCAACAATGTCAGATCACTACAGCCGGCGAGCCAAGCGTCAACTTGCCTTGATGTTTCGGAGACGGAGGATCTCCCGGGTCTCCGGCGGGACGGAAGGTGTGATCATGACAATCAGAGGGTATGCGCTGGACACCGGCCGCGACATGAGAGAGTCATGCAGAACCAAGACACCAGGCAGGTAGGAGGGGTTGGTCAACAAGGTGACGAACGCGCTATTAGGCCTGGGGAAGGACATGTTAAGCAGAGGGAATAAGACAGCGGGAGACTTGAGAGAAGAGAACGGAGAGTACTGGTGGAGTTTATCGGGACGCGGGGGCTGGATTTATACCAGGCTCGTGCTATAGCGACAACAAGAGCAGATCGTGGAAGTCCAAGCGTGAATGCCGCCCCCGCATTTACTCAGGAGCATTGTTGGGCTCTGGTCAGCCGTCATTGGTCCTGAAGCACTCAATACTGAGGCTTGGACCAAGACCATTCTCGGAAGAGCCACGGGTTTTGCCTTCTCAGGGACCATGTACGAGCAATACCAACCAGCTCCAGGGCAGCGGTTGACAACCGCGATCGTATCGAACCTAACCTACTTTCTCTACGATCCAGTGGCTGTGTTGTATATGTCACAGGCTATCTCCGTGCACCCCCATCCGTACCGAAAACCGAATTTCTGTGGCCAGTTCAGTCCAGCGGAAACTCGCACGGCCCAGCAACCCCGCATATAGGCCACGATCGGAGCGACGATGGGGCCACCTGGGGGACGCTCTCTTGATGCGTTTCTCGGTAGAATATCGTTATTTCGCACAACCGTTGAGCCTGTGTGAGCCTGTATCTCCGAGAACCCTGCGAGACTTCTGGAGCTTGTCGCAGGGCTTAAACCCCTCTCCTGCTCACACTACACTTGTTATGTTTGTCGCCCTTGCAGAGACAAATGCCTCCGCGGGTAAATTGGTGGAAATAATGGCCCGCCCAAAGGTTTGGCCGACAAAGAGATGCGATATCCGCTCGGCGGTTGCGCCTTGTATCGATGGCCCGTAGCGACAAACGCGTAAACCCAGATAAATATATCTGAAATCCACATTTGGACAACGGCATCGCCCGCCCAGCCTAAACTGACATAGACCCTCACACTTACGGACCCGGACCGCACTTGGCGACACGGACAACAGGCCCAAACAGTGATGCGCAGGAAGTCGAAGTGCTCGTGGCTTATCCGGGTTCCACGTGGGCGGAGAATCACGTTGACCCAAAGAGCGATGATACTTCTGGACGCTGCGTATCCGTAATTTCGAGTGAGCTCCTGCGCACCCCGGAAGATCATTAGATCATAGAAATTTTCTACATTCTCTCTGGGGTCGCTGCGATATCGCATGCACGGCACGTAGCATGCGGAGCTCCATCCCACGCTGGCCTCTGCTTCGATGCGTCCTCCCTAGCATTCCAGGCCTGGAAACCTTCCAGCGGTACTAGTTTTACCGTCCGGCCCTTTGATTCAAGTGATTGCCGTACATATTTATCTCTGATATCAGACGTTCGCCGATGCAACGGGCGCACACACAAAGTCAATCGTACTCTTACCCTGTCAGGTCTCTTTCGGCGGGAGTCACCGAGCTGGCTCCCTTTTGACCGCTGCAGGGTGGGTTGGCGGGTGATTACTCGCTCATAAACCAGGTTTCCGTACCTGAATGTCGTATGGAGCTGCGATCCCTCATCCCCGAGAATCTAGCAGCGTTCAAGGGACGGTCTGAAAAAGATGCGTTCATATTTCTAACTTGATTGGATTTTATCAGCTGCAATCCGTCGCGCTCTGACGTTTGACTTTCCGAGTTAGACACTTATCACACGTTAATTTCAGGCCGTATCAACTGCGGGGGGAGAGGGTGAGCAGCCACGCCATGGAATTTTATCATGTGGACTAGTCGCTTCCATAGGACTCTCGGACGGTGGAATTATCCGGATTGTCCTAGTTTAAGCTCGCTGGGGGTGGGAATAATACAACACGAAGATTTATTCCAAGGAACGATCATGCGGGGATAACCGATAATTATGGTAGCTACTGTGTGGCGGCCGAAATTGCTCGCGGGGATGGGGAGAGCGCCGAGCGCCTATCATGGTTAATGGCTTCATAAAGTTAAATAAGCTTTTCCGCCACAATGACTCAGGCTCGCGTGGCACGAATTGGGAGTGATAGTCAAACGCAGGAATTCTAGCCGTACAAAAAGCTACGAGCGTGTTACTTGTTTCAACTTGCCGAAACACGCGTGTTTTGAGGCGAAAGCGCCCGCCACAGTGCCCCAGATCTAGTGCTAGTTCAGTTTAGTCACAAATCAACATATACAGGGTGTGTCGACAAACGAATTTGGATTCAAATCGAGGCTGAGGTCCCGAAAAAACAAAGCGGATAAATTAGCCGGTGCAAAAGGGCAGGTTTTGTTTACTCCAAGGCCAGCCCAGGGCGTCTTTGAATACACGCCCATATCATTTCGTCATTGGGAGATTGAATCTACGCGCGGGGAATATGGCCCTCCGTGGTGATGCTATGTGGATCTAGTTGCCATGATCTTGTTGCCCAAAGGCGTACCGGCATGCGAGCCGAGCACGACTAAACTGGGGCGACTAGCAAGCCCGCGATTCAGCGGCGGCGCTCATGACGGGGATCATTAGCACGGGCTGCATGGTAATCCTGCAAGCTTAACGCCCAAATATACGCTAGTAACCGCGCGACGGAGATTGAGCAGAGCCAAATCGAGAATTTAAATGTGGTACACACAAACAAGGTCTATAACGGTATCCCAGGCTCCCTTGCGTAGGGAAACCATAACGACATCGTGCGTGGGGGCGGCAACTGACGATCGGGTAAGCAAAATCAACCTCTTTTGACTTGAATGGCAAGAACATACCAGCCCAAGTATCTGAAAACCGTTTAACCAAGTAATGATCTGCACGCCACCTACTGGGTGAAACACACATTATACTTGTGAATTATCCAAAGGCTGAGACGCCTTGGTGGGCAGCCCTCGCCTCCACGGTCAGTATGTAACGGACTCGCGTAGGATTTAGCTGAATCAGAAGGTTCGAATCGTCACTATTAGTTGATCGTCTTGGCACAATCGCCAGGAGGGTCTCTCACCGCTAAACCACCATGAACACGCGCGCCCCCTCCCCTCAGGACACCGCCGGGCACGGCCGGAGACAAAAAAACATCTTGTATGCTCTAGTTCGTGTCAATGGTGCTGAATATGTTAAAAGAAAACTGCAAGGACATGAGGGATTAGAGGCCAACGGCGTCAGCTGATGAACGGAGGTTGTGGTCCAATCGTAACATGCTTCCGCCACTCGTGGCCTGCGCACGGTCCATCACTGACGCCGACAACAACCAGCAACAACGTCTGTTTGACCCACCATCACACCCTCGTCTTTCCGCCTCGCTTTGCCTCTCTGCTCGAGTCGACGATATTCACGATCGCCAGTGGGTGGATACTGAGCAGTAATTAGTGTGTATTGGCCAATCGTAGTTAGCTAGTTTGCTTCACCCGGTTGTTGGTTCGTCGTACGCTATTATCGGTGAGTCTTATTCTTCTGTATGATGCGTTCTATCGCCTCTCAGTGTGAATCTAGTATTCTGGCGCAGTAGATCTCTATCTCGTTCTGGTCGTTGGCGTACGTGAGCTCGTCGAACGTGACGTATCAGCTTCTCGGTGTTTGAGGTTATGCTAACTGCCGAACTGGAGGTTAGTGGGATTGTTGGACCCCCTTTCACACACCACATGCCTGATCCCTTTGCCGTTTCCTTGACGTTCTCCCTTTTGCTTGGTTATTTTCGAAGCACTTTTCTTATAAATTATCGTCTCGGTCGTCTCGGCGCCAACTAACGCGTCTGGCTGTAGATACACCATTGAACATCGCAGATTGAGCTCTTCACTATTCTTGCGGGACCTCGTTCGTTCGTTTGAGCCTGATTGCCTGAGGCGACTAGGATTGTGTTGGGGATGAGCTGGAGCAGTATGCAAACTACGAGAGGCCCCCGTAATGGGGAGTCAACCCTGCAGCCTATGAATCTGACTGGGCCTGAGCACAAACGCTACAACGGCGGAGAGTACCGCGAGTCAGTAAATGGAGGAACATCAGGTTAGTTGATCGCGCCTGATATCTCCATGTGGTTGGATGCTGCACGGGGGTCTATTCGTCGAGCCGAGAATACAACAAAACTGACTATCATTGAATCCTATGTCGTTAGAGGCGGCCGGGTCGTGTGGTCCTTCTGCTCTCTCCAAGTCTGCTGCTGATCCTCGGCGCCACACTGGCAAATATACGGTATCAACACCAAGCGCCTCGGCCCATCCTGCTCCTGATCACCACGACCGCTCTGCTCTTCCTTCATGGCCTCCCCCTCGGGATCCTAACCTTAGGGATTATAAAGTAATTTATGATCCGTTCACTAGTGGGGGTCGTCGGGCAGGCGATAATGGCAAAGATTTTCTCTACCGATACAATGGCGAGGTTGGCCCGGGCGAGGAACCTTTGCGCGTTCGGGATCCACGACGAGACTTGAGTGAGCGAAACCGCGAAGGCCGAGGAAAGGCCAAGTTACGATCTACATTCTATCTTCTTCAATACGAGGTGGGATCGTAACCTGCTTTACTGCCAGCCGTGCTAATGTTGTATTGGACTAGTACGACGAGAACTCGTGCGGACCGCCGCCGCCTCCGCCTCCTCGGGGTATCTGCGTATCAGGTTTGAGCCCTTTGACGGCGGCAGGGCAAGTCCGACGTCATTTTAGTTCGTATGGGACTATCGAGGAACTGGTTTCGCATGTGGATCGAGCGACAGGGGCGCCTTTGGGTTTATTCTGGATAAAATTCGCGGACGAGGATGACCAAGGGCAAAGGGCCGCGCAACAAGCGGTGCTGCACGAAAATGGCCGTCGCATTGGGAATGGAAACGAGGCGCGAGTGGCTACTATTATACTTGATGGAGATGGTCAACTTTGTCGCGACAAGTTCAACGAGGAGATGGAGCTGCGACGAAAAGCCTGGGAGGAGAGCCGGGAAAGGGCTGGGCGCAACGGGACAAGTAACCTCTCGCACAAGACCGTAGTGTCGAGCTCATCACCTCTCCAACCCATTCCAATCGTACCCCCGAGCGCAGCGAATCAACCAGCTTTTCCGGGTCTTCCGAATCGCCCTCAACCACCTTCCAAGGGCACGGGATATCGTCCAGCTCCTGTACCTCCCCAAGAGCAACCGGAGCGGTCCCCTCTTGCGACTTCGATGCGCCCGCCCGGCCCGCCAAAGGGACGAGTCACCCCAAGTACACCTTCCTCGGTAGCCTCTCCATCGAGCAGGAACGGCTCTTTGCGACCCGCACATCTTCCGGTCAATCCATCACCCTTGCATGCTTCTTCCCCATTACCTGGAGCGAGCCCGAAAACCACTGCCAGCAGCACTGGGATCGAGAAACCTAAAGGCATCGCCGTAGTAGAAACCCCGCCGGTCGATGAAGAGGAAAATCACCGGGACACTCTGCGCCTCCTAGCCCTAAATGGAAACGAGCACATCAAAATTGAAAAGTCGAGCTTACCAGACGAGTCGAAATCTGTTGAACTGGAAATACGTCGATTTTTCGGAGCGTACAAGGTTGATCGGGTTAGTCTCTTACATTTGTCCAGTGAAGTGTGGCTAACAATGTCAATTGACTAGGTGCTCAAAGATATTCACGGGTGGTACATATCGTTTGATGTGTCATCCGATGCTCGTCGCGCACTTGCAGCATTGGGCGACAAGACTATCGCGGGCCGACCGGTTGTGCTTGCCGTTCACCCGGCACCCTCCATTGCCACGCTAGCCACCACTACGTCCCGGCCACGCGGTCATGGTCAAAACTGGAAAGAATGGACCGAAATCGAATTCATTCAGGAGGCTCGCAAAATCATTATGCGAGATCTCATGGGCGTCTTCACGAGAGACTTGCGGGAGCGCGTGGCGCGCCCCAAAGCTTGGAAGCTAGTCGACGAGGCTCTAGAATCCCACAACGCGGTCGAAGAAAAGGAGGCTGAAGAACTGCCCGTCCCAGAGGTACCTACCACACCGGCACCCGCCGAAATATCCGTCTCTACACCGAAAGGGTTGAAGGGATTGTCGTTCAAGCGGCAGCACCAGCACGTGAAAGTGGATATCAATATCTTCAATCGTCTAACCCCGCAGAACAGAATCAATCTGCTCAACATACTCAACAAGAAAAATCCTACCAACGAGGCGACACCCATCACCCTTCCTATACCCCCACCCTCGCCGTCGCCCGTCCCGGTTTCACCCCCGAAACCGAAGACAGTGCCAGCTGCCATCCTAGTACGGGAGGAGCCTGGCTCGGAATCTGACGAAGCTGTGAATGTTGCTCGCTTCGAGAGGTCCTTGAAGCGGCGAAAGGCGGGCCTGGATCGACCGTTGCACAAGAGGCAGCGCTTACGACGAAAAGTTGAATTTTCCGACAGCGACCGCTCCGAAGGCTCTGACCGACCGGCCTCCAAAACTCGGCAACTCAATGGCGCTGATTTGCTGGTTCACCCTCCGCCATCCTCGACCGGCCGACGTAAAGCCGCCCGCCCGAAGCAGAAGGAGTTACCGCCCGAACGCAAGGACGAGCCTGTTGCCATCCCCACCAGATCACTCTCTCCTATATTGAAGGTCGAAGAAGTCGTAGCGCCAACGCAGCCGGCAGTCCTAGACCTACCCCTACCCGATGGCCTTGAAGTCCCGGATCCATACGCCCAACAATTGGTAAACGATGAAGAGGATCTGTACTATGTCCGGCTTTTGTTGGGCAAAGAGCGTGGGATCGAATTGCCCAGTTCTGCGGCTGAGCGGCCCCCAGAGGAAGACACTTCGAACTACCCACCTGGTCTACGAAAGCATATCACGGGCTCTGCCCGCACAGAGGGCTATTACAAGATTCCCCAGGCCGCTAAATCCTTGTACCTTCCCCAACGCAACCGTGCTATAGTCGACGTTTCTGCGACCGCGCCACTGGCTGCTGCTTCATCCCGATCCAATCGGGCCAACAGTCGCCGTCTTGCGCAAGGCATGGAACAACATAAGGGAAAGGCTACAGATACGAGCGACGTTCTCAAATTTAACCAGCTGCGAACTCGCAAAAAGCAACTTACGTTTTCACGGAGTCCTATCCACGACTGGGGTCTTTATGCGGCTGAAGCTATCCCTACAGGCGACATGGTTATCGAATACGTAGGTGAAGTGATTAGGCAACAAGTTGCCGACAAAAGAGAGAAATATTATGAGAAGACCGGGATTGGTAGTAGTTACCTTTTCCGTGTGGATGACGACTCGGTGGTGGATGCGACAAAGAAGGGTAACTTGGGGTGAGTCCGATGCATGTTGAGCTTGTGCCCACGCATTGACCTACTGAAACAGGCGACTTATCAACCATTGCTGCACTCCCAACTGCACGGCTAAAATCATTACTATCAATGGGGAGAAGAAGATTGTCATTTATGCAAAAACCAACATCGACGTGGGAGACGAAATTACATATGGTATGCATAAGCTTGCTCTTTTATTGACGGCACCATCTGACAGACTATCACCAGACTATCACTTCCCACTCGAGGATCAAAAGGTACGCGTGTATTCAGCTGTCGTTTCAATCCTCTCACCACGTCCTGCTTGCGATAGATCCCATGTCTTTGTGGTTCGGCCAAGTGCCGGGGTTTTCTCAACTAGACGGTTTGGTCATCATATCCTTGCAGTATTGTATTTGCTATCGCTTTCATTCGCGCACACTGTTATCTCACTCTTCAAGGATGTCCTCGGTTTCCCCGCATGTAAATCGATACGGTAATCTTATGCCCCGACAATAAGCCTACCCATGATGCGGTCAGATGAGTATGATTCGAGGTGGAGGTCGGGTAATTTCGATCTCTGGGTCAGCTGCTCGCTATTATTGCCCGACGTCACCAGGGAGAGCTATAAATGCGCAAAGGGGTGCTGGGAGAGGCGCAGTTCACATCGTATTGCTTCAGCTGTTAACCTTGAAATTTCAGAATGTCGCCCATTGGCCTCGCAATTCTTGGTGCTGGGATCTTCGCTAGGGATGGTAAGTGCATGCACCGCGCTCTCTGCCGAAGCTCGCACTCACATGCCCCTGCCGTTAGCACACCTCCCTGGCCTAGGAGCACTCGGATCCGATCAGGTCACTCTGAAAGCGGTTTATTCGCGTTCGAAATCATCCGCCTCCTCCCTATCCGAGCTCGCCAAAGGAAAACTGGGCTTGAGCGAGGCGGTTCCAGTATACTCCGACGATGGATCCAAGGAAGAGGGATTGGATGCGCTGCTTGCTCGGCCGGATATTCAAGCGGTGATTGTTGTTCTCCCACTCACTCAGCAACCCGATATTGTATTGCGAGCCTTGGCAGCCGGGAAGAACGTTCTCAGTGAAAAGGTTGGTGGCGTGTATGCGTGAGACTTTGCTGCTCATGCGGAGTATTATATACACAGCCTGTAGCCAAAGATGTCGAAACTGGCCTAGCGCTGATCGAGAGGTGGGAAACAGAATTCAAGCCCAAGGGACTAATCTGGCGTGTTGCGGAGCAATTTGAAGGTATGCATTCTTCGGCTCACTTGCCTTGATATTCTTAGTTCTGTATGCTACCTAGTGGAACCTGCGTATGCCGAGGCCGCGCGCAAGATCAAAGCGGGTGCTATAGGCGAGGTTCGGTCCTTCAATTATTCTGTGATGAATTCCACGGATAAAAGCAGTCAATGGTATAACACCGCTTGGCGCACTGTTCCCGAGGTACTTCCAAAGTATACTTCCTGATGAGCTGACCAACTTTTCGTCTTTTGCTAGTACCAAGGCGGTTTTGTCCTAGACGGTGGTGTTCACAATGCTGCAGCGCTTCGGCGCATTCTTCCGTTCTCCCTCGGTACTTCCACGTTATCTGGGTTTGCGTCACTCACTCGCGATTATCTTGCCCCTCACGATACTGTCCAAGCGGTCATACAAGCCAACCCAACGTCTGCGGAAAATGCCCACCCGCCGCACGGGGTACTGGAGTTGTCATTCTCCGCGCCGGCTGGTTTTAGTCGCAATCTTTTGACCATTATTGGTACCGAAGGCTACGTGACGATCACGAACGTACCCAAAACCCCTAGCGAGAAAGACGAGCGGCTCGCTAAAGCCGCACCTTTTGCACGGAAAGGGGCAAACGGAGAGCAGATCGTCACGCATATCCGTGTCACTATCCGTCGCGGGAGCGATGGTAATGAGGTGGACGAAGTTGACACTATCGCGTGTGGGATAGTCACGGAAATAGAGGGCTTTGTAAACGCAATCAATGGACAGGATGACGGGAATGGGGAGCCTAGGTGGGGTTCACTTATGTCTGCATGCTTGGACAAGTGCATTGACAGTCTACTTAGGGGCGCACTTCAAGATGTAGCAGTTATACAGGTGCGTGGCCCTGCCCGTTCTTTTGGCTGGGCTCCTGATCGCTTCGGTACACCAGGCTTGCCTCCAAAGTGGGGGTCAACCTGTGGACATGAAAAAATTGATATCGACCGGAGTGATATAAACTGAGGTCAAACTTGTCGCTGAAACCAAACAACCATCCGTATATATGCGCACTAGCAAATGAAATAAATAGCTTTGGTACACATTGTTTGTGTTGGTGTGACGTCCGTCACGTGCCTGCACGGAACCAGATCTTGACCTTCACTGGCACCCTCTGCTACTGAGGGGAGATTTGAAACTACTGAAGAATCTTTCTGGAACTACTCTTTTGGAACTGCTCTTTTGGAACTAGTATGTCAACGGTTAATGATGACCTTCAGCAATACTTTATTCGGATGCGTGCGCTCTGTCAACAAGAAAGAACAGCCGAAGTAGAACAGTCTTCGCTACTCCTTTCAGCCTGTAGCTCCAAGTTACTTGAGCAAAAAGGATTAGCTTTGCTTGGCCTAGGTGTATCTAATGTTCAGATAGGACTCGGTGGTAAAAGGTGGCTTGTCATTTTATCTTTGGCTCGCCTTTTCCCACTTATTTACCTCTCTAGTTTGATCGAACTGGAGCGTCCCTCGGCTTATCACACATCTCCAAATTTCCCACCACATACTTTTAGGTAGAAGCCTGTTGGCCGTTATCCCGCTAATACACCTCTGAAGTCGATTGCTAGGCCTGGTGATATTGCTCGGATTGAAGCAAATGTAGCAGGCGCAGCCGGGAAGCGAGCTGTGAAGCCCTCAAAGAAACCTCCGGCCGATTTGGGAAATTCTCTGGATCAAGCTGTTATTGAAGGTGTTATATACAAGGTAGCGGCCCCGGCCTCGTGTATAATCCGTGGCCAACCCTTTGCAGGTCTCAGATGTTCGGATTATTGTGTCTACCGACACTGAGCTCCAAGACGTAGAGCTCCCAGAACGGTGCCGGGTGTACGGTTTTCGCTACTTGCACGTATTTAGATCTCATTATTTTCCGCGAACAGAGTCAAACTAGCCAACAGCGTGACATTTGATAGGTACGTTGTCGTTACATCTTTGCTCGCTAATCGTTTGTCCTAATGAAAGCTTCCAGGATGGACCGAGCCATTGATTCTCTTGAGCGATTGGTGACCCGGCCGTCGTCGGAGGTCCCGGCAGCTGCGGCACTTACTCTGCCGCTTACTCAAACGCTACTTGCTTTGAAACCCCTCCAACCAATCGCTCCATTATCAGCTGATTTCTCCTTCAAAGACGACTGCTTGAATGAGAGCCAACAGGAGGCCGTCAAGTTCGCTCTCCAATCTCCTGAAATTGCGCTGGTGGGAGAAAACAATACCTGTTCTCGACTATTCATAATCTGTAAATTTCCTTAGATTCACGGCCCCCCCGGAGTGCGTAAACTGATAGTATCGCGGCCAGTAGTTCTGAACTAGCAGGTACCAGACTGGAAAAACTCAAACTCTAGTCGAAATAATCCGCCAGCTTGTAGCTCAAGATAAGCGCGTGCTTGTGTGTGGAGCGAGCAATCTTGCGGTTGGTGAGTTTTCTGCCCTAGTGTACCTTCCAGCATAATCTGATCCTCAAACCGCCCAGACAACTTGCTAGAGCGCCTGATTCCCCACGGAATACCTTTGACCCGGATTGGACATCCCGCTCGCGTCATGGGAAATCTCCACTACGAGACACTGGATGCGCAGGCGGCGCGATCGGATCAAGCTGCTCTGGCGGCCGACGTCAAGTCAGAACTTGAATCGGCTATGACCTCTCTAACTAGCAAGGGGAAGGGCCGTCTTAAGGGCGCTGAGCGAAAGAAGCTGTGGGAAGAGGTCAAAGAGCTTAGAAAGGAGTAAGGCATAAACCTTTTACCGCATACTATTGACGCCACCCTTAGATACCGCCAACGCGAGCGAGTCGTCGTCCAATCAGTTCTTAGTGAAGCAAAGGTAGTATTCTGTACCCGACATCCACATGTGCGCTACTAATCTTGATTAGATTGTATTGGCGACATGTCATTCGGCTGGGAGCCGTCAGCTCGCAAACATGCAGTTCGATGTTGTGTGTATTGATGAAGCTTGTCAAGCACTTGAGGCAGTAAGCTATATGCGCATGATGACGCTCGGGGAACAGGTGCTGACGTGGCCGAGGTCTGCTGGATCCCCATTCTCAAGGGGTCAAAACTTGTCCTAGCTGGAGATCCTCTTCAACTTCCGCCAACCATAATATCCATCAACCCTCGATCGCTCCGGGCACAACCGGGGAAGGCGCAGACCCCGAATAAAGCAACCAAGTTTAAAGATCGCGGTTCAGGCAAAGCCCCCGCTCCCACGACGGAACCAAGAGGTAAAGGCGCAGATACGTCGGGCGCGGACCAATCAATAGGCGCAGAGAGCGATGTACACACTACGGCAAGCAGCGACGAAGAAGGTCCAGAAATCAGGGCATCCCCCTCGATTCAGTCCGCTCGTTCTCGAACGCTTGCCCGGCTTGTCCCGCCGAGATCTCTTGAAGTTACCCTTTTTCAGCGCCTGGAGCATATGTATGGACCTTCTATCAAAAGAATGCTCACTATTCAATATAGGTACGAGCAATTCCCTGTTCCTAAACCGTTGCTTGATTGAGCGTATCGTAGAATGCACAAGAAGATCGCAGATTTCCCGTCCAGGACCTTGTACAGTTCTGCTCTGATTTCTCACGAATCCGTTGCGTCCCACTTGCTGCGCGACTTGCCGGGTGTGTCCACCGATGCCGAACTGGCCGAAATAACAGCAGAGCCCGTAGTCTTCTTCGATACCGCGGGGTGTGAGTTTTATGAAAAGGTCGATGCTGAAGGTGGGGATGATGGAAGTCGATCTAACGAAAACGAGGCGACTATAGTCAAGAAATGGGTTGACGAACTGGTATGGCAAGTATATCAAGTTGTATCGGGTCATAGAGCTGACCATGTTCGTATCAAGATCATGGTGGGGTTAACCGCTGGACAAATAGCTATCATTACTCCGTGAGTGCCATGATCTAATAATTTTTTTCGGGCAGGCAATGCACTTACGGGGCACTAATGGGGGCGCAGGTATCAAGCGCAAGTTACCTTATTGGTATCTTTGTTGCGCCCTGTCTACCCAGAGCTGGAAATCGGAACAGTAGACGGGATGCAAGGTCGAGAAAAGGAAGCAATTATTTTAAGTTTGGTTCGGAGTAATGATAAGGTGCGCCTCCTTACTCATGTGGGCGACAGCACGGCTGAAACCCCACAGCGGGAAGTCGGGTTTTTGAAGGAGAAAAGGCGATTGAATGGTGAGCAATCTTTGGTAGATTTCGAACACTTGACTGAACTACTCCGTAGTCGCGATGACACGACCACGAAGGCATTTAGTCAGTTATTCCACACTTCTTTTCGAGGTGCATGCTCACGTCATATTTCGAACAGTGTGTGATTGGAGATTCTTCCACGGTCGAGAAAGGGGGGACATACCTCAAGAAATGGATGTCGTGGCTCGATGATAACGCAGATGTGCGGTACGCCGGAGATGTATGACCAGCAGAGACGTCGAGAGCCCGTCTTTGCCTTCCTGTTCAACGCTATCTTACTCTATCCCAATGACCAATGGCACATCTCTCTTTTTGGTGAGCATCTTAGAACCCACCAAGCAGATCTAGTCTAGATGGTAACGGAAATCACGTCCCAACACAGTCTAAAGCCAGAAGAATTCGTGGTGTGCAATGTTCAAGTGCAGCACCCTCCGTCTTCACGAGAGAATCCAATTCGAGAGTTATTAGTCCAAATTCGGCCTAGGCTTCGCAGAGGGCAGTGACAAGGCCGACAACTACGCAAGTAAGTGAATTCCTTGCCCCCGGACTTGAACTCTTTGGAGTAATGTTCCTGCTTCTAATTCCAATAAATTGGCTTGGCTCCTGGATGATTTCCTAAACAGGTTATGGAACCGGGCGTCTTACGGCCCGGCGGACCGGACTCTCCTTGGGTGGTGAGGGAAGAATGTCTCGGTGGGGTAGCGTATAAGTGATTAATGGGCAGTCTCGAGGTTCTAGGAAGCAGGATTCCCCCTGCCGACCACATCCTGAACCAACCCCACCCGCGCTTGAACTCTTTCGTCGCACCCCGATTCATTTTCTGGAGGTCGTCAACAAAACACGATGGATCGAACCAAAAGCCAGGACAAGGTGGCCGTGGAACACTTGGAGGATAGCAAGAGTACTACGTTTTCGGAGGACAATGAGCCCGCCCAGCGGCACCGGGGAATCGATCAGGAGATTGCCCAGTTTGCCGCGCAACATGCGGTGGAGATCGACGAGCAGACAAACAGCCGTCTATTGAAGATGATCAATAGGCGAGTCTTGCTGGTGATGCTGGTGAGTAATAGATAATCAGATTACGGCGGGGATAGGCTTGCGCGGGGGCTGACCGTGCATGGATGTCTGTTTGATTATATGCCGGCCCTCGCCACCCGATGCATACACCATCGAACCACGACGACAATAATCGACGAAAATCAATGCATGAAATGGGGAGCAGATAAGCTACTTTCTGCAATCGCTTGACAAAGCCACCATGTCGTTTGCAGCGATCATGAATATCCAGAAGGTAAGGGGTAGGACGCATCTGCGGAGGAATTCCATCAACGTCTAATAACCTCGTTCCCCACCCTGCCCCTTCCACTCCACAGGATGCCAATCTCCACGGTCAGGAGTACGCTGCATTGACAACGGTAAGTGGGGTTTGATATCCTGTTACTGAAGCCAATCTACGATTAACGCGGGGGACTCGGCTGCAGATCTTTTATGCTGGCTCGCTTGTCGCCGAGTTTCCGGTCAATGTACTATGCCAAAAATTCGTAAGTCTGTGCCCCGTTGCTATAATGATCTGAATGTTAATGAAACATTGCGCATACAGCCTATCGGAAAATGTGCGTTGAAATCCCGGTTGCGGGGGCTAGAGCATTTTGACTCATTCTAACTTGCCACTTCTAAGTTTTGGGGACTGCTGTCGTTCTGTGGGGTGCCACGTTAGGTGAACAAAGATCCAGGTTGCAAATGAGCTTTAATGACTGACTTGATCGGCCTGACTCTAGCGTTGACAGCAGTATGCAAGTCTTTTGCGTCGCTTATGGTCGTTCGTTACCTGCTCGGGACGTTCGAGGCGGCCGTGCAGCCCTCATTCCTTCTAATGACGTCTATGTGGTATCGCCGGGCTGAGCAAGGCGAATATGTCTCATACTGGTGCGTTTAGGGGGGTTGCCTGTATATAGTTTGCTGAGGATGGGGCTGATAGGTACGCGATGAACGGACTCCAACAGATGGTCGGAGGGTTGTTGTCGTATGGTGTCTCGCATATCAAAAATTCGAATATCAAATCCTGGCAAGTATTGTTCATGGTGGTACGTGGGGAACACAATTTCAGACTTCCATTTGACTAAAGTTGGCGCCACAGCTTGGACTTGTGACGGTTCTGTGGGGCATTTTCATTTGGTTTTACCTTCCCGACTCGCCGATGCGAGCCAAGGTGTGTGAAAGGCTGACATCCGGGTGCTACGGCTCTCATACCCGAAATCATGTAGTGTTTCAAGCCCGAAGACAGGACACTTATGGTTGAGCGTGTTCGTGCGAACCAGACCGGTATTCAAAACAAATCGTTCAAGCGGGAGCAAGCCCTTGAGGCGCTCAAGGACGTTCAGGTTTGGTATGCCATTTGTCCGACATTAGTGTGGAAACGCGGCTAACCCTTGTGGTGTCAAGGTTCTACGTGCTCATGCAAATCCTGTGAGTTCACATTCAAATCGAGCTTGTATGCTTCTATTGAAGCTTGTCAATTCCCAAGGAACACACTGCCAACGTCTGGAATTGGTGCATTCGGGAATCTAATCATCAAGGACGGGTTCGGCTTTGACACGCTTCAGACTAGCTTGCTCTCTCTTGTCCAGGGCGCAGTGCATATACTGATTGTGACAAGTGTCGCGTGGGCCGCACGCAAGACCAAGCAGACTTTGCTTGTCATGATGGCGTAAGTGGAGATATTCAAGTAGACATCAAATATTGGTACTGATGAAGTCGCATTGTAGTATTTGCGCCCCTATGGTTGCGACGACTAGCGTTCTCATGGCTGTTCCCAACGGAAAGAACACACGCGTCGGGTTGCTGATTGCGTTTTATGGGACATTCTGGTTCAAGTAAGTCCGGTCTGGAACGTATCCGCACTGAAACTAACAAAGGAACTCGCAGCGGTGTCGCCGTACTTTTGCTCTCGTTGATCACCCGCAATATTGCCGGTCAAACCAAAAAATCCGTCGTGCTCACCATGTCTCTCATCGCATGGGCTGCTGGGAATGTAAGAAGATCTTCACATTACCCCTTTCCCAATAAAGACCAAACCCCTTCAATTAGATGATTGGCCCGCAAGTGTTCCAGACCAAGGACGCACCCCGGTATCGCGTCGGATTTACGGTCCATCTCGCGTTTTACGTCGCGCAGATCATCGTGTTCTTTGCTCTCCGAGTGATTCTCGTGAGACGGAACAAACTCAAAATTCGAGCCGCCAAGGCCAAGGGCCGGGCTGATGGAGAGGTGAACTTGGACAACGCGTTTGACGGTAAGTTGGATTTAGCGTTTGACCGTGTGAGGGAACTTACTAACTGCGTGGGACAGACATGACCGACATGGAGAACCCCGAGTTCAGGTACCAGTATTAGGTCGATGTGACCAAGCTAATATATGTACGATATTATGAAAGATGCCTTGAGCAATGAGAACATGACCGAACAGATGGATCCGGAGTTATGACGGTGCTTCTCGGGTGTAATAGATAAATTGTGACAGCGTTAGAAACAGGAGCCAAATCGAAAAGCACAGTCGATTTAATTGCTTGCTTTTGAGGTTATAGAGCGCGCGTTGACAGCGACAAAGTGGTACACGACGATGAGAATGACAGACATGATGCCAAGGCTGTTGGCTATCCGCGCAAGGGTGACATCGGAAATCATGCTTTTGAGTTTACTACGAGCTAAAGCTCAGCATCGACGCGAAAGTGGGAAAGAGACGTCGAGCTCACGAGGCGGGCTTTTGTGATTTGGGGCGAGTGAGGAGTTAATGCACGCTCTGAAACCATAATAATATCAGCAAAGTTAGATCCCAACTCAAGACTTGCTCACCTGAACGTGAACGCAACGGCCGCTGTCGACGTGGAATCCAGGGAGCACGCAGTAGCACAAGCGCCGACGTTCACTCACTCACGTGACAATCTGACGTAACACCCTCGGACCAATCCGGACTGCCTTCGCACAGACTTTCACTCGTCGACGATGCGGCCTACTAATGTTGCGCAGAGTGGAATGCCTACGGGTGAGTATATCAACGACGATGGAGCTATCCGAGCTGACGGTTTTGAGCGGGATAACAGGCAAGGCATATGTGAGCCAATCTTCGTCTTGGAATTATTGTCTTGTGGAATAGGGATTAATTGTTTGCGTAGATGGGATGGTGGGGTGATATGGGTGGCCCGAAGCAAAAGGGGACAATCCAGTACAGTAAGTCCAGCATCCAGCTCGACGCTTTGAGACGGAGCTGATCTATGTATAAAATAGGTCTTTCCCCCTTTAAACAACGCGCATTCGCGGGAGCCCTGCACGGATACCTGTTCAATGGATACACCCGCCTTGCGGCTCAAGCACCGTACTTTGCCATCCCTATTGGTACTGGTGAGCTCCCTTTCTCAACTCGTTCCGTTGCGCTCGTTATCTGATGCAAACTGTGGCAGCTTACGCGGTATACCTATGGGCCAACAAAAAAGACGCATACTTGAACAGCAAAGCCGGACACGGACACAGCGATCACTAGACCTGACCCCTGGGGTTGTACATTTGTCCTTTTTGTAATGAATTTGTTTGTTCATATTCAATAAGCGCCGCAAGTTCTGTTCAGTGTCGCACATTGACTTGAATTTCTGGTTTTGTCGTCTCCTGGAGCTCGGGGTTACGTGAGGTTCAAACCTGCGTCCCTCCTGCCAGCTTCTCCCAAACCTCACATCTTTCCACCTCACCCGCATCCAAGTCCTCGATGTAGCTTCCCCCCTTTACCCCCTTTGTTGCACCCGTTCCGCCACCCGAAGCACGGAATACCAGCCGCTTGCCCGAGGCGTAAAGGGGCCAATTTGGCGAGACATATTCTAGCGCACCATTCGGTTTCGAGGACGAGGAAGGACGAGAATTCGGATCGCCCGTTGCTGCAAACGCAACCATGTACGAGATCGTCTCATCCGAGAGCGCACGCTGGGCGGGCGTAAGCGGGTTAAACGTCGTAGTCCCATTTGAACTAGAACAGTCGTTAGTAGCCCGTGGCGTTAAAGAACACAATAAAATCCCTACCCAGCCCTGCAGACCCAGTAAGTTCCAGTCCGAACAAAAGGTAATTGAACCCACCGTGTCCCTTCGAACAGTATCCAGTTATCCGCACAATGGACCGCTCGCTCCGGATTCACAGGATCAGGCTCGTCAAATCGATAGCTGTACACCTTACCCCCATATACTTTACCCAAGATGTGCATCTAACCATCCATTTCATCAACCTTCTGATCCCCCTCCTGGCTCACGAGAAAGTGAGACTTACCCCGCACCTAAACATCCCTTCTCCGATCCCGAAATCCGCCATATCGTCCGGCGCGACGTTAGCGTGTGTGTACAGTTTTTCAAGTGTGTGTGCATCGGAAGTGGACAGTTTGGGATATGCGGCGTGGAGTGTGGGAATGAAGGATTTGTAGGCTGTTCCGGCGGTGACTGTGTCGTGGGTGGTATGACTGGAGGAAGATTAGGTTCATTTGTTTGGTTAGGTGGGGGAGAGCAGATAGGGCGCACCCGACCATAACATCCACGTCCTTCCCCTCTCCCAAAAGTTTCGACGGATAGTCGGGAAACAAGGTACCATCCACCACGGGCTGCCACATCCAGTATGCATTTTTCAAGTGCCTGCAGATATACCAATTCAATCAGCCAGGGCTCTCAACCTGGAACACAAACATACTTGGCCATTCCCTCATCCACAGCTTGTATAAGCTTTACAGCGTCAACTCGGCGAAGACACTCGAGCGAGCGTTGGGTAGACCAGGACCAGCCAGAGCACCCGACAGATTTCGTGAGGTGGTTCCACGAGGCCTAGTGGGTTGGAGTACGGTGGTATGACGGGTCGGGGCAGGGTGAGACTTACCTTGCGGTCGGCGGGGAGTGGGACCGGAGGCCTGTACCAGCTTTGTAGTATTGCGCGGTGAAAGAGACGTTCAGTTGGATCTTGAGTTTTGGCTAGAGGGACAAAGTTATAGTATACGCTGAACTAGCAGAGGGTAGACTTGCCGATGAGATGAAGGCCGACGCTCGCACCTCCTGCACTCTGACCCATAATGGTTACCCGCCCAGGATCCCCACCAAAGGCGCATATGTGCCTTCGGATCCATTTGAGGGCTAGGCGCTGGTCGTGGATGCCTGCATTTAGGAGAAGCTCTGGATCTGTCGCAAAAGAAGTAAGTTAGGGTTGATTAAATGGGGTGGGTTTGCGTACCTGAGCCTGCGTGGACACCTTTGCCCGGCTGGTCTGGCGATGCAAGGAATCCGAGAGCAGACAAGCGATAATAGATGCTAACAGCTACAAAGGACATCGGTGAACGCTGTACCCAATTGTCGAATGGCCTATACACAAGGCAATGAGATGAGTATTGCAGAAACAGAATGATTGACGCGCCATGTATGTGGGTTCCCGTTACTGCAAGAGACGCTGCAAGTTAGTTGTAAAGGTAAGGAATTGACTGTGCTTACTAGTACCCTCCTCCGTGGATATAAGCAAGTACCGGGTATGAACTTGTGTTCTTATACGTCTTGGGTGCGTATATGTTTATAACCAGGCAATCTTCTGTTCCTGCTCCACCTCGATCGTCCACTACAATATTAAATCAATTCTAGTGCAAACTGGTGGCAGACGTCGACTCACAGCCCATCCCCGGGGACCAACCTTGCACATAGGGGTCCGGGTACGTTTGCTTGTCTTCGATTTCATGCTCTCTTGGCGTCTCGTCCAGCGCCTGAGGAGCACGAAATCGACGAGGCGGGCGTGCATAGGGGACACCCAGCCATGAGACGACGTCCGGAACGGTTTCGTTGAGAAGACCGCGGTAAGATGCGTAGCCTAAGTCAACAACTGGACTAAAAGCAGGAGCAAGGTCGGGTTGCGGAACGATGCCCGTCGCAGGTGGGGTAAAGAGAGAATCAACGAGGTTTGTGACGTAGCCATGCGATAGATATGAAAGAGTTGCAAGCCCGAGTGCAGCAAGGATGAATACTGCAGAATGGGAGGGGGGAGGATCGCGTGGTTTGTCTTCAACAGAACTTGCACCTTTTGAGAGTGGATGGTCGCGCGAATGAGGCATGGTGATGTTTGGCTAGGTCTTCGGTCCCGAAATTAAATACAAATTAAGCGCCGCAGCCCCAGATTCTGACTAGCGCGCCACCATGGCACATTCACGCGACCATCCATTATCGAAAGGATCACATGCTGTGGAGGACAAACCACCAAATCCTCCACCATCTCATTCAGCTCTTTTTGCACTTGGTATATTCGGCATTACACTTCTCTCGTATCTCTCGCATGGCCACGTTAACCTCTTTGTTGCCTCGCTCTTCAACCCGACTGTCCCAGAGGTCATATATCATCCAGCTCCTGCACCCGACATCCCCCCGGTCATTGACCTAGGTTATGCATCTTATCGTGGCCTCCTCAACAGCTCCGTTCCGGACATCATCTCATGGCTAGGTGTCCCCTATGCACGTCCACCTCGCAGATTTCGTGCTCCTCAGGCGCTGGATGAGACACCGAGAGAACACGAGATTGAAGATAAACAAACGTACCCGGACCCCTGTGTGCAAGGTTGGTCCCCATGGATAGGCTGTGAGTTGGATTTTCTCTTGCTCGTGGGCAGCAGGGTTAATCCGGCGCAGTGGATGATCGAGGTGGAGCGGGGACAGAAGACTGCTTGATGTTGAACATATATGCGCCTAGGAGGTTTTCGAACACCAGCTCGTATCCCGTGCTAGTCTACATTCATGGCGGTGGATTCCAGTGAGCCTGTATTCCCCTCTCACCAACCTGTCTGACCTGTTGGCTCGCAGTGCAGGCAACCCTCGCACATGGTAAATCGACCAGCTGTCCTATTGAACCGGAGACATAGCTCGCTACTATCCTAGGCCATTCGATAATTGGGTACAGCGCTCCCCGACACCCTTTGTGGCAGTCGGCATCTACTACCGGCTCTCTGTCCTCGGCTTCCTTGCCTCGCCCGACCAACCAGGAAAAGGCGTACACGCAGGACCAGGTATAGTTCCGTATCGGTCAGCAGGTCATCCACTAATACGACTACCCCTAGACCCAGAAATTCTCCTCAATGCAGCTCCCCACGATCAACGCATGGCTCTCAAGTTTATCCAAAGGCACATCCGTGCTTTTGGTGGAGATCCCGAGCGGGTAACGATTATGGGCCAGAGTGCGGGTGCGACAAGTGTCGGCTTACACCTCGCTGGTAAGTGTATAAGTTATCTGCTTACCGCGGTGCACTATATATCATATTTTGGCCATTTAAGCGAAAACTCAGGAGCCAAATGAGCGCCTTTTCCACCGTGTGATACTCCAGAGCTGGCATCGGCCTCCAGTCTCTTTACCTGCGGAGCGCAAGGTATTTGTCTCATTGGTTGCTTGTGTCAAACCTTCATCTGACTGCTCTCGTAGGCAGCCTGGTCTCATTTAACCAAATCTGTTGGCTGCTCACATTGGTCTTGGTCCACTCGGCATACACTCGAGTGTCTTCGCCAAGCGGATGTCGTGAAGCTTATGCAAGCTGCTGACGAAGGAATGGCCAAGTAGGCCCGCACCTCAGTTTAATACCATATGATCGTCTGACAATATGAATTTTCATGCATAGGCACTTGCATGATGCGAACTGGGCCTGGCGACCTGTGATTGATGGTACTCTACTCCCAAAGTATCCATCAAAGCTCTTGCAGGAGAAGTGGTATATTGATATCATAGTCGGGTCAGTCCCTTGTTTCCCTTGGTTTCCCAATAGCAAACTGATCCCAATCCCGGACAAAGTCATACAACGCACGACACGGTCACTGATGGTCCGGGCTTTGACTCGTTTACCAGTGTCGCCCGTGCAGCATACCCTAAACTGTCTGTCACGGATGCGCAGAGGCTTGAAGGGATGTACTTGGATGCTGGTGTTGCACCGGAAGACGTGATTGGTTTTGGAATCGGAGAGGGGAATTTTAGATGTGCGGTGAGCACCTGTTCCAGATTTTATCCAGTAAATCCAGCACAAGTATTAAATCGGCATTAGACGTATGTGGCAGGAGAGATATATGGGAGCCGAGTCTACAGCTATCGATTCGACGAGCCCGATCCTATAAATATCAAGCGTGCGGGCCACAGTGCAGATAACTGGATGCTATTCGAAGGAACTCGGTAAGTTCATCCAGCTCATATCTCTGGTCGACCTGCTGACCCGAGATT
>WSTG01000118.1:0-31421 GCA_019616325.1 Ceratobasidium sp. 394 | reverse complement strand
TCTTAGCGTATAGAACGCACTCGCCTCTGACAAGGCTCACGACTAAATACTTAAGAGCTTCTGGCCCTGTCTTCTCCTATTCTAGGCGACTAGTTATAGGATTTATCATACACCTCCAAGGGATCAATTTACCTCCATTAACTGGTAAATCCCTTAAGAGTATCCTTTCCCAGGTTCGCGCATACACCTGGAACCTGATCCCTCACGCAAGCACCTCCGTCTCTAAGTTGGTACATCCAGCGCTTGTGCATACACTCCAGAAGTTACACAACCTATAACAGAAATCACTGGTGCTCCAGCTTATTGGAAGGTTGAGTAGTCTGAATGTGGGTCCCATCTAAGTATACCCTTGAACAGACTTCAATCTTAGGTGCTTCACGATGCTTCCAGTTGCAGTATTCAGAGTTTCTCCAGTTTGCAATTGTTAAGGCTGCCTTGGCTTCCTCATGAATCTCTTTGAGGTGGTTGGCCAGATTGTCAGATTGAGGCACATTGCTTTCCTTGGTATCTCTAACTGTAAAGTCTGGATGGTAACCATAGCAGAGGTAGAAGGGGGAATGTTTGGAACCCAAGTGCTTCCCATTGTTGTATGCAAACTCTGCCAAAGGCAGTGATGCAACCCAACCTGTCTGTCAGTGATTGATATAGTGATGTAGGTAGATTTCGACAAACTGGTTTAGGCGTTTGCTCTGTCCATTGACTTGGGGCCTGTATGCAGTGGAGAAGTGCGGCTCTATTCCTAAACACTTGTAGACTTGGCGCAGGAACTTGGCATTGAAGTTGGGGCCTTGGTCCAAAATTGTTTCCCTGGGCAAACCATGAAGCTTCCATACATAGTTGACAAAAAGGTTTGCAACATCCACTGCAGTAGCATCTGGATGGGGGTATGAAGTGCACCATTTTGGATAATCAGTCTACTACAGTTAGGATGGCATCATAACCTTCCAACACAGGTAATCCTACAATCATATCATATGTTATTTCCTCCCATGGTTTATTGGGTAAGTCTATGGGCTGTAAAAGCCTGACAGGAGCTTGGTTGGAGTGTTTGTACCATATGCATGAGTTGCAGGCCTGGATGTACTTGGTGATGGCTAGCTTCATTCCTGACCAATAGTAGTCCCTGGATAGGAGGTCTAAGGTTCAGAAGTGCCCAGGGTGCCCTGCAGTAAGATTGTCATGCTGGCTTTTTAGGACTGCTTTGCTGATTTCTGGTTCACTTGGTACATATATGCAGTCGTGATAGTACAGTAAACCATTATCTAGGTGCCAGCCTTTAACTGGAATGTCTTCCTCTAGGGACTTGAGGATCTTGGAAACCGGCTTATCATCTGGGAGAGCATCTCTAATCATGTCGTTGAGATCGCTATCTGGCAGAATTGTGGAAATGAAAAGCTCACAGCTTATGAGCACTGGGGTTTCACCCCCCTCTTGAACCACCTGTTCCTGGAGGTTGTCTCAACAGGAGAATAGGTCAGCATTGCGGTTCTGTACCCCTGGCCTGTATTTGATCCTGTAGTTGTAGTCTGCCAAAAATCCCATCCATCATGCCAGTCTGCTGTTTAGATCCCGTTTGACTTGGAAATGTTCCAGGTTCTTGTGGTCTGTTGGGATCTTCACAGGGATTCCAGAGCCTTCCAGTAAGTGACACCATTCCTTTAGAGCCCTTATAACCACCAGGAACTCTTTGTCATGTATGTCATAGTTGTATTCAGCTGGGGATAGGGTCTTGGATAGGAAGGCCACTGGGTGAAGCTTGTCATCTTTCCCATTTGGCTTAGGACAGCACCGGTGGCAAAATTGGAAGTGTCACATTCCAGGAAGAACTCCTCCTTCACATTAGGCTGGATGAGCACAGGGGACTGGATCAGAGCTTGTTTCTGGGAGTTGAATGCTTTGTCTTGTGCTTCACCCCAATTCCATGGAAAGTCCTTTCTTAGCAACTGGTACAATGGCTGTGCCATATTGCTGAAGTTAGGGACAAATCTCTGATAGAAGTTTACAAAGCCCAGGAATTCCTATACCCCTTTGACAGTGCATAGTGTTGCCCAATCAACTGCTTCAGTAATCTTGGCAGGGTCAGCTCGCACGCCTTCACCACTGGCAATAATCTCAAGATAGTGGACCTCTGGCATGAAGAAAGCACAGATGTCCAAGTTGCAGTAGCAGTGTGCCTTGTGCAACCTAGACAGTACCTCCTTGACGTGCTTGACATGGTCCTCCTTATTCTTAGAGAAGATCAAGATGTCATCTAAGTAGACTATGATGCATACATCTATCAAATCCCTGAAGATCTCATTCATAAAGTGTTGGAAACCAGCAGGAGCATTGCTCAACCCAAAGGGCAAAACCAGGTATTCAAAGAGACCGTACTGCGTTTTGAACGCCGTCTTCCATTCATCTCCTGCTTTGATCTAAACCAGATTGTAACCGGTTTTAAGATCTAGAGCAGTGAAGAACTTTGCACCCCTCAGTGTCTCAATAAGAGTCTGAATCAATGGAATAGGGTATGCATTTTTGACAGTATTTTCATTTAAAGCACGGTAATCAACCACCACCCTCCTTTTCCCATTCCTTTTGGGGACAAAAATCACTGGGGAGCAGTACCTGGACTTGGATGGTCTAATAAGTCCTTTGTCCAGTTGCTCCTTGAGTAAGTGGTGAAGTTCTTCATCATCAGAAGGGCAATGGGGATACATGGGTCCTTTGACTGGTTTGTTTTTGTCTTTGAGGACTATCTCAAAGTCAAATGGACAGTGTGGGGGCAGTTCTGTCACCGGTTCCAAGTTGGAAAAAACATCCGCATAGTTGTGGAGTTCCTCTGGGATGCCTTCAAGTGGAGAATCCATGACATCTCCAGGGTCCCTTGGGATGCCTTCAAGAGGTTCATAAGGAGCCTTGACACCTCCAAGGTCTTCTGGTATGCCTTCAAGGTGGTCAGGATGCCCACTGACATTTCCCAGGATAATATTAGAAGAAGTTAAACAGTTGGAAATACAATAATTAGAAGTAAAAGCAACACATTTAGCAGGCCAACTAACATCAGGGTCATGTAACTTAAGCCAGGTCATTCCAAGGACTATGCTATGTCTGCCTATATCTGCTACGTTACATCTTAACTCCTCTTTGTGGCTACCTAATTCTATATTAAATATCTACTATGAAGGAAGGGCACATGGGAAAAATGTCAGGGTGACTGTCAGAGACAAGCAGGGTCCAACCCGTAAGCGCTGGGACCCGAGAGCTGTGTTTGACCAGCCAGCAGCCAAAACGCCCATAGCACGGTGAGATTGTGGTGGATCAAGATGTGTGGGGTACCAAAAAAAAGAGAAAAAGGAGATCTATTAGTCGTATATATTTTACTACATGTGAAAACACTGTACATGAGTGAGCCATGGGGTAAACTTGAAAATAAAATAATTTATCTCTATGAATACTGCACCAACCCTTTCAAAAAAAAGATCAATGGAGAGCCATCAGCGATGCGCACAACTTTACTTAATAGCCTAAACCCACGTTGTGAGTTGCTGAGGCTGCCCCCCTACCCCCTTTTTGAACCTGATTGCAATTGATTACAACTGATTACAAACTGTTGCAATAGGCTGTCACTGGGGCATTTCCATTGGAGGTTTGGCACCAAAAAAATGGGGTCAGCTACTATCTGGGGAGAAAAAAAAGAGCACACACACAAAAAAATCCTGCTTTCCCCACAAGCAGTACAGGACTTCAGACAACCTGTGAGTGCCTCTAAATGAGCCATTGGTGGGATCAAAACTGAATTTTAGATGCTTGAAAATTCAGATTTCACTGGAGAAAAAAGGCACACCATCAAAGGTAGCCAAAGGCTAACAGAAAACTGTTAGTAACTACAACAATGGGCTATAGATGAATGGGATACTGATTGCAGAGCCAATAGGTCTGCTCCCACTACTCCTGAATGAACCCAGTCTCAGGCCTGGGAAGCTGATTGTTTGCAGCAGTAACAAATTAGCCCTGAGGCCCATCCACACCACTGTAATGGATATGGTACGGTTGGTACTAGATAGTTAGTAGGAACTAGTTAGGACCCACCTGTATAAAGCCCCAGATTCAGAAACCATGTACCCAGACCTCTTTCTTTCTCTCGTAGATATGAATCTCATTGTTTAAGCTTGTTCTTTTGTCATGCTGACCAAGTCAGCGCTCTTAAGTTCTTGCCTTGTGTCTGCAACTGTAACATTTTTGAACATATGAATACAACCCTGGTGAGCTAACCTCACCACCAAAAAGTTTTCACAAACACTTTAGACTGAAACCCCTGCGCAGCGAGTTGGCCACCACTGTGCTCCTACACCCCTCTACCCTTTCGATGATTGTCAAGCATCTACTGTTATGAATCATAACCTACAGAGTGGGTGTCAGTATGACCCCCTTGTTGTTCCACCAGCCCCGAAGTGTCGTGCCTGTAACAAGGCCTGAGTGAGTGGTGAAGACCAGGTAGATGAGAGTAAGCACGTACCTCCTAGTAACCATGTGCTGACACTCAGTGCTGCTGCACCCGTTGAGTGAGACAGTCCCCTGGCTCTGCTTGTGGCCAGGAAGGGGTGCATTCAGGCACTCGTGAGGATCGAGGGTGTCAAGCTATCACCCACCCAGTTTCTTGCCATCCTTGGGAGAGTTCCCCCAATATGCAAAAGTTGACTACTTGTTACCGCTGATGAGAGCAATGCCTGCCATGTTGCGGATGCCTCTGATGAGGATGGGGCTGCTGCGAGGCAGGGGTTGGAGGTAGCCAATGAGGCACCGCAAGCATCCACCCCTGTGTCAACGCAAGCACATCAAGATCAAGTCAACTACTCATCCGATGAGGATGATAATATATTTGTTACCACATGTACCAGTCGTGTCTGCAGCTGGTCTTTGTCTGTAGGATCAGTTGTGAGTACCCTGCCCAAGTGCAATTCAGCTCAAAGCAAGCCCAAGACCTTGTGCGCCCATCGAGAAAGCCAGCATGAGAAGAGACCACGTGCTAAGTCTGTAAGTGAGGGGAGCCCGTCACCTGTCTGACCATGCCATCAGAGCTGTAGCTGGGCTGAAGAATTAGCCTGTACTGACGGCAAGAACGATGACTTGCAGTCGTTGCCAGAGGTCAACCCAACATGGGTGAACCCCAATTGGTCACAGTCTGATTACCTCTCGCATCCCACTCACTCCACACCTGATGGTAGATCAGGCACAGCAAGTGTAGATGTCAACGCTATAGTGTACAAGGTGGATGATGATTATGTCTTCAGTGACGGAGAATATGCTGAGATACTAAAAAGCTTAGGGGATGAGACCAAAACCCATAGCACACCCAGTCAGACATCTGGCGCTGGGCCATCCAAGCACCGCGCATACCCTTGGGCAACTGTCAAAGGTGTTGATGAGGAAGAAGTTGAGGAGTCGGTGCAGCCGCCTCCCAGCATGAGTAATGACAGTGACACCCCGTCTGACAAGGGCAAGAATACTCGTAAGAATAAAAAGAAAAAGAAATCTAAACGTACCAGAGTGCCAGAGCTAGGTGTCAAGCTGGACAAGCTGCAATGCCCCAAGAAGCAAGCTGAAGAAAGGAGGGTGTGCCACAGGTCTAGTGGGCAATTTGACCAGTTGAGGGCTGACCAGACACCACTGGGCTTCAAAACTGGCGGGTACCTCAAGATGAAGCATGGGGATGTTTCAAGGAGGGAATGCTCGTGTGCTTGCCCCAGCTGACACAGCCATACCCCTGATTGCCAGGAACGGGCAGAGCGGGAGAGATCCACTAGAAACTCAGAAGCGGGGAGTGTGTGGACTGACAAGTCACACTGCCCAATGTGTGAGGACCCGAGTGAACCCAGTGATGACCTGGATGATGGGACATACCATGACAAGTCCAACTCTGACTCCCAGTCTGACTCAGATTCTAGCAGTGATTCAAGTGATTTGAGCTCGTCATCAAGCAGTGACGATGAAGCCCGGAAACTTAAATGGCATTTCAAACACATGAAATCAAAGCAAAAACAACTAGAGAAGAAGCTAGTGGCTCAGGCGCAATCCAGATACAAGGCCCAAGCCCCCAAGACATACAATGGAGATGTGGATTTTGACAAGTTTGAACTGTTCGTGTTCAACTATGACAACTGGTGCAAGGACACCAAGTTAAGCAGTCATATGTGCGTGTAAAATGTTAGTAGGTTCCTAGACGGAAAAGCGTCAATTTGGTACATGTCTAATGTCACTCCAAATATGAATTCTCATGACATGAAGAGCATATACCAAGGGATATTTGATTATTGCTTTCCACCTGATTTCAAGGAAAACCTTTGGCGCAAGTATACACAAAAACAAGAAGGAGATCAGAGCGTGCAAGACTACTTTGCTGAGATCAAGCTCATGTGGCGCCATTTGAAAATCCTGGAGACACAGCATGTGCACCAGGTCTATGACGGAGCTGCCTGATACATAAAGGGCGAGTGGGCTATCAAGGGAATACTCCCTGAAGATACTACAATTGAGGTGCTACACACTACAGCCATTGACATTGAGTGTGCCCACAAGATATGGAAGTCTATCGAGCATCATGACAACAGAAACACAAGCGCGATAGATCCAAGAGTCCAGATCGTCACGACAGCAAGCGTCAAGAACACCACCAGATGAGCAGATGGCAGTTGTCAAAGCAGGAGGAAAAGAGGAGCGAGCAGAAGGAAACTTCAGCCACCAAACCCGATCAAGCATGAGAACACACAAGTAACTGGCAAAATAAGCTGTCAGAAGGCAACCCAAAGGCAGCGAAGACAGCTAAGCAGCACGAGGAGTATCGTGCCACAAATAAATGTTTTGAGTGCGGCGAGACAGGTTACTTAGTCAAGGACTGCCTGAGCCACAACAAGGCCCGCCCAAGCAAATTGAATACTAACGCGGTTAGTGTACAAGCAGAAGAGAAAGTCTGCGCTTCAGTGGTACCACTTAAGGAGCTTGATGAATTGACCAAGCTGCGTGATGCAATTGAAGTCTTGGCAATGCAAGTTGAGGTCTGCGCCGTCAGTTCGAGTGGCAAGAGTGCTGCACCAACGGAACATTGATTGATTGAGTGGAATGCTACGAAGGTCAAGGACCTTGCTCATAAGGTGCCCAGTATGTTAGTGGTTCAGGCAGAGGTGGAAGGCAAGCCAATTTGTGCTCTATTAGACTCTGGGAGTCAAGCTGACTTGGTGTCAACGACTTTGGTTGATCAGCTTAAGTTAAACAAAATTGCGCTGGCAAAGCTGTTACAGCTGCAAATGGCAATGTCAGGGTCACGAGGAACTCTGTCATATAGTGCTAAGGCTAGAATAGTGTACCAAGAGATCAATGAGGAGTGAGTTTTCGATGTTGGCAATATTGAGAATTATGATGTCATTTTGGGTACCCCTTTCCTCTTTCAGCATTGTGTGCGCATCAGCTTCAACCCCAGTAGTGTATTCATTGGCTCTGCAACATTACTGCCAATGGAGGGTAGCAACATTATTCATACAAACAGCCTATCTACAGATGTGGTTGAGGCATGGATGGCCGAATTGTGACAAATGTTGAGGTCGGAAGCTGAGGACCTGTGTAAGGACGTTAAACACACACCACTTCCACCATTCCATGCAATCAATCATATCATACCATTGATAGATGAAAAGAAAATCTACAATTTCCGCCCGTCATGTTGCCCAGAAGCACTGAAACCACAATTCAAGATGAAGGCACACGAATATCTTAAGATGGGACAATGGCAAATGGTGACTGGTACGAATGCAATCCCAATGCTATTCATACCCTAGCCTAAAAAGACGCCAGATGAGGTACCTAAACTGCAAACAGTATTAGACAAGTGTCAGCAGAATGATAATACTAGGAAGCTGGCTTCCCCCTTACCAAATATTGAAGAAATCCTGTTGACTGTGAGCAAGTACAAGTACCATATGCTGCTTGATGGCAAAGATGCCTATGAACAAATATGAGTTGAGGAAAAAGACATACCTAAGACACTGTTCCACACACCAATGGGGACAATGGTTAGCTTGGTGATGCAGATCGGCAACTGCAATGCAGGATCTATGTACCAGAATCTAATGAACCATTTGTTTGCCGAGTACATTGGGGTGCTCATGTTCATGTACCTAGACAACATTATCATCTTCTCGTTGACAATTGAGGAGCATGTCAAACACATACACTTGATCTTCAGCGTGCTGAAACGAGAGCGCTTCTACCTAAGTCCCAGCAAAATGCAGTTCTTCACCACAGTGCTGAGTGTTTTAGGCCATATTGTGTAAGGCCTGTGGGGCCTCAGGAAGGGTGGGAGGGCAGCCAGAGGCTGCCTGAGCAGGGGAAACGTGGCAGTCAGGACTCAGGCAGACATAAGAACATGTATAAACCATATAATATCATACATAAGGACAGAAGGGGGCGCAGCAGGCGCGACAGAGGGCATGGAGGCACCGGTAGGCTAAAGACAACTAAAGAACCAGCCCGGTCATGTGACCGGGCTAAAGACAGAGTCAGGGCCAGTCAGGTGACCGGCCTGTGCTCCTTACACCCTCCCCCTCACAACTCCATTGGAGTTCTCAAAGCGAGGCAAAGAGAAACGAAAAAAAACATGAAAAAAATAGCGCAAAAGTGCGCAAGGATAAGTAACCATGGCACTCCATGGCATTCATTCCCTGAGAACTGCCGCACACAGTGGCTAAGCCGCCACCTGGCACACTCAACACACCCGCAAGGCCAACCCTGGATAGTCAGGGTTGTGTTCCGAGGTGAAATGCCCTGGGTATGCCAGGAGACCACCAAATGCCAGTCATACTGGGCTTAAACCAGCACATATACCCACCCTTTCACTCGGGTAGTACATGTGTGGTTGCATGGCTTGTCCCAAGCTCGGACACACTGGAAACAGGCAACAAGTACCCGTGCCAGCTAGGCTGGACTTGAATCCAGAGCCCAGCATGTCCTCGCACTCAGACATGACTGGGTGGATGAAGGAGCCACAAGAGCGGCGACAAATGCCACCCCCGTGACTCCATGAGGCCCAGGCACTGGGCCGAAGTCGCACAACCACAGGAAGGGTCATGCGACTAGGAAATATCCCAACAGGGCAGGGATGGCAATGGCTGGGGCCATCAGTGCGAGACCACACATGAGCATTTGATATGCTCAGCCACCCATCGGGGCATGCGCTCGTGGATCGCACAAGCAAGGCGAGCTGGTGCTCGCGTGTTGGCTCCGTAAGGTTTCGGAGCCAGTGACCGGCTGTGGCAGCGTTTGCTGCCTCTAGCTCGCTGGTCATAAAGCATGGGACTCGTGGATGCATGAGTCGACTGTGAGCAATGCTCGCGGGCGCGATGCTCGGCCCTGGTTGAAGCTCTTCGGGCGAGATCGGGCCAGGGTCACGAGAGGTAACTCCCTCGGGGTGGGAGAGAATGTGACGTATTGCGCCTTGTCAATCGCTCAGTGTTATGCGAGGCCGTGTGTTTGTGCAATTGACGTGGAGTGGAATGGGGGCGTGCTGCTCCCGTCCCCTTTCCCCCAAGAAATGGGGAGATTCGCGCCACGGGCACATCATTAGGCCGATGAGGACGGGTATGGTTGCTCATCAGTTTGTGCCATTAAATGCGGCACAGGCGTCCCCACGAGTGGTAGAATGTGGGGACGGGCGAGTGCTTGCTCAGCAAAATATGTGGGTAGGAATAACATATAATTGAGTGATATTAGCTGATTACTCTTTTACCTTTTCCCCTGGTTCTAACTCACCTCATTACACCCCCTAATTACCCCCACATAATTACACTCCAGAAATCACACCTAATTACACCATGTAATTACACTGACAAATTGTACCTAATAACACCAAGCAATTACACCAAAGAATTTATTCAAATTATATCCTGAAATTACACCTCTAGATTTCCCCCACGGCAATTGATAACCAATCAGCCAATTGGCAATCAGCTCTACCTCGGTTTACCGATGGACACTTGTTCAATTCAAGATAGTAGAAATAGAGCTCTATTGAATATTACTAGTAAAATACACAACAAAGGAATGACACTAATAAGATTGTGAAAAACACTCACATAAGAACAGCTAAGACCCGGTGATGTTGGGTGGAAATTAGGTCAGTCAGCCTAGATTGCAAATTCAAACAAGGGCAACATACCAAGTGCACCTGTGAGGGGACATGGGCAGAGGAGACCTGGGCAAACTTGCAAGCCAGTCTCGGGTATTATATAGCCCACAATGATTATCAGGCCACTCACAATGGCCTGAGGCTGAGCCGAGGCCGCACGGCTTAGCATGGGCTTGTTATTGGGTGGTTTGGTTTGTTCCGCCACCACCCAGTCACCAATCCACGGTCAAGCCCGCTCATTCCCGACCACGACTTTATACCGTTCTGCTGCCCGCCCTTGCAACCGAAAAAGAGATACTGTGCCACCTTCAAGCTGTTGCTGCCCCGCTCTCATGCCTACGACCAAGCTGCACTATGTACCTCTCCTACCCCATCACTTGCCAACAAGCGAATCACTCCACCCCTGAGCCTGACATGGGAATCCCTGCCGATGGTTTTTATGATCATAGTGTTGACCTTGCCCTCATTAGTGGGAGAAAATGCTGGTCCATCGCTCCTCCCACCTCCGTCCGTGCACAGCCGCGTCACCTGCGTTCAACCCGCGGTTGACAAATCAGCTGTGGCACTCGGCAACCGTGTACTGCCCCGCCGCCCCCATTTATGACCCCATGTGCCGCTCACACGTCGCTCACACACACTCGAGCGAGCGGAAGCCCTCGCTGACCCCGGTTTACCACCCGACAATGAACACGGCCCTTCAGGCTGGCCTAATCAATGGAGTCGGTAAGTTCATGCCACACATTGGAATGCATCACACCTCACTCAGCGCCTTACCCTGTTCACCATCAACCTCCCACCTCGCCCACGTCCACATGACCAAGTGACCAACCCTGCCCGGTAATCACGGCCATAACGACCACACACGGCCTGCTACCTGTGTCCATGGCCTTATACTTCACCTCTCGCTTTCTCCACACAACTCGATCCACAACTTGACGGCCACGCACGGACCAACCGCCCGCGTTTATAACTCTACCACCATGTTGCCCCCGTCTTACGAACAATTCACAAACATCAATCTCGCTGCCTACGTTTACGACCCGGTCCTCCCCACTGTTGCAACCTAACAAGGCATCCCGCCTGCCCATTTTGCGACTGAACAGCCAGACCGGTCCCACAGCCCATGTTTAAGAGCTAACCATCTGGCTGCCAGCTTTGCGGCTGTTAGCTTTGTACCATCCGCCGCCCACCGCCCACCATCGCCCATACTTTTTGATGCCCACACTCAGCGACGTGATGTATTGCCTCTGGCGCCCCTGGCTCTGTGCCACCAAGCCGACCAAGACCGCAACGGCTTGGGAATTTACTCAGCGTCCACAAGCGGTGAGTAACTGTATTGTTTTGGTGGACATGCCGGTACACTGTCCCATGCTGGTGTTGTTTCAACTGGTGTATTACCCAGCCTCCATTACCTGTATATACCTAAACATGAATAGATGAGCTAACTCTATCCCTTGTGCCTGTGTAAGCGCTTTCTCGAGCATTGCATGAACATTTTAGCCTGTATACAGTGAAAATATCAAGGTGAAATATTACCATTACCCTCTGTACACGATTACACCAAGCAATTGTCTTGAGGTAATTTGACTGTGTCCATTACACATAATGGTATGAAAATTGATGCTTATCCTTCCCCTGGTTCTATTACACCACGGGTTTTTGCTGAGTGCTTGCAGGCGCGACCCTCGGTCCTGGTCCTAGCTCTTCGGGCAAGATCAGGGCCGGGGTTGCGAGAGTTAACTCCCACAGGGCAGGAGGGAGCGCGAGGTATCGCGCGTTGTCGATCGCTCGCTGTGACGCAAGGGTGTGGTCATGCAATCAACACAGAGTGGAGCGGGGCATGCTGCTCCCCTCCCCTTTCCCCCCCAAGGAATGGGGAAACTCGCGCCATGGGTGCATTATTAGGCTGACAAGGGCAAGCACGGGAGGTCGCCTCGTCGTGTCGTGCTGCTAGTTAGCAGCATCGGTATCCCCACGGTTCATTGAGTGCGGGGATGAGTGAGCATGGCTCGCTGGCATGATCCTCGGCCACGAGGTGTAGTGGCTCGAGTGGAAGTGGGGCTGAGGTTGCACATTAGAGCCGGGTCTCGTGGCTGGGTCCTCGCGAGTCCCACTCTATTGTTGCCGCATCATCACAGCCGATAGTTCCCGCTGGGCGGGATAGGGCACGAGTAGTCACACCATGTCAACTACGCTGTGTCGGGTGCAGTCGAGATAAGCCAGAACGGGCGCATGGCGCTCCTGTCCCCTTCCCCCCCAAAAAACTGTGGGAATTTGCGCCACGGGTGCGGTATTGCATCGACAAGGGCGAGCAGATTGGGTCGCCCCGTCGAGTTGGGCCGCTAGTAAGTGGCACTGGTATCCCCGCGAGTCGTTGAGTGCGGGGATGGGCGAGTGTTTGCTCGCGAGTGCGGCACTTGGTCCTGGCTGTAGCGAGTCAGACGGGAGTCGGACTGGGGCCGCAAGGGATGACTCCCACTGGTGGGAGAAAACGCAAATTATCGCACTGTGTCAATCGCACACTGCGATGTGAGACCGCGCGTTGCTGCAATCGAGTTAATACAGAACGGGGACGTACCGTTCCCATCCCTTTCCCCCCAACAATTTGGGGTGCGAGTCACGCCATAGTGTGACGAGCAAGTTTCTGACCGCCGTACGGTCACGATCAAGCCAGCAATCATGCTGGTGGTTGAGGCACACAGTGTGTGCTCAAGCAAGGCAGCCAGGCAACCCGGCACGAGAGAGAGGTTGTGCTTGCACGGTCAGAAACAAAAGAGTGAAGCAAAATGTAATTAGTGAGCAACAAGTGCACATGGTGCACGTACAATGAAAGAGATATGTAAAATGAATGAAAAGTGGGCGTGGCAGCGCCCGAAGCATCGGGATTTGTTTCATTCCGAGGCGAGTGGACTTGCCCCAGCTGGGCGTACATGCCAGAGCGCCACGCCATTGCTGTTGGTGCAGTTGTCGGAGTTGTGGCAGGGGTTACTCCCATGTTGCGAACCCTCCGCAACTGTGTAGCCGCAAGGGTATTACCGCTCGGCAATGCACTTGGCGGCGCCAAGTCATCAAAATGAGCGAAAATTTAAACAAAGAACGAAAATCAAACACATTTACACATGTAACACAAGCCTGGGATTCCCAGGATGCCACGCTACGGTTCTTGTAGTGTTCAGAAAAGTGTAAGGCCCGTGGGGCCTCAGGGAGGGTGGGAGGGCAGCCGGAGGCTGCCCGAGCAGGGGAAACATGGCAGTCGGGACTCAGGCAGACATAAGAACACATATAAACCATATAATATCATATATAAGGACAGAAGGGGGCGCAGCAGGTGCGACAGAGGGCACGGAGGCACGGGTAGGCTAAAGAGAACTAAAGAACCAGCCCGGTCATGTGACCAGGCTACAGACAGAGTCAGGGCCGGTCAGGTGACTGGCCCATGCAGCCCAAATTTTCCCACATCTCCTTGCTGGGGTGCCAAAAAGCACACTTGCACCAAAGGTTATTGGCCTCTGAAGCCTTGGTCCCCCACCACTGTGTTGGTGCACAATTTGTATCCCCAGTATTGTCGGTGACATGACCGGAGGACATTCACCAAGGTCTATGCTGGCCAGGAGATTGTGCTTGACAATCGCGATGTTGTTCCATACAGCCCATGCCTCTCACGCCACTACAGCTGTCACATTAATGTTGAGACATGCTCTGGGATCAACGCCATCAAGTACATCTTCAAATATGTGTTCAAAGGTCATGACAGGGTTTCTATGGAGATTGTACAACCTGGAGCTCCAGGTGGTGGTAACCAGGCTGCTGAAGGGGTACAGTGTCGAGACAAAATCAAGATATTCCTCGATGGGCGTTGGGTTTCTCCTCATGAAGCCTTCTGGCATATCTTGGGACTTGCACTTCACCTAGAGTTTCCAAATATCTATCGTCTCCAGATTCACCTCCAAGATATGGAACCAGTGGCATGTAAGGCAGATCAGCAGCTTGAAGACATCCTAGCAACCAAGGAAGTGTTTATGTGATGTTGTGTGTGAGCCGGTATATGCTAAGGTTCTGTTGATTGTTTTTGTTCCTTCTTTTACAGATGCTCCCCCTCTCTTTATTATTAGGCTTTATGTTTTCCTGCTTAAGCTTTTTCTACATCTCTACCTGGATTATTTTTGCTCAGGTCAGGGGGAGTGTTGGATCATGTGGGCCCTCACCTGCACATGCTTCTCCAGAGCCCCTATTCCCCTATTCTGTTCTGTATATAGTCTGTCTTGGTTAGGACCTCTACCTGCACTCATTGACTCCCTCTCATGCTGTGTGCTCCCACTGAGACTTTGTGTGCAGGTGTCAGACACCTGACAGTACCTGTAGTAAGCACCTATTGTACAGCAAGTGGGATGTCCCATTGCTACCTGTAAGCTCGGGGTATGTTCAATCCCTGAGTCATGAGTTTTTGCAACCAGGGTTTGAAAGCTTGTGCTCTTTCTGGAGGTTGCAGTTACCTGAACAACTTTCCTAATAGAAGTATAAGATTTGATGGCTATATGCATGTTCTTTAAACATCATTTGAGTGGTAACTCACATGTGCAGATGTCATGTTGCTATGTGGTCTGCTCCCCAGTATTTGCCTGGCTTCCAGGTCTGTGTTCAAAATTAACCTGCAAGTCACACAAGGCTTGTTACAGCTCCAAGTTGTACATACCATCACATACCAGGAAACTGCCTGGATTTTGTCTGATCACCCTTACCTCTACATTTCACCTTGTAAAGTGCAAGTTCTTTTGGTGTGTGGGCCAGGGTGGTGTTAGATGAGGATAACATATTTTTTGCTTATTTTTATGCGCAATTGTTCCAATGCTATTGCACAATTACTGGAATGGCCAGGATTTGCAAAAATCTGGGGAAGCCGCCCACATGATCAGAGCCACACAAACGTCCCACTTGCCTCCTGCAATCCATTCTCAAGATGCTTAAAAGGTATGTTAGCATATTCTAAAAGCCTCACAGCACTTGTAACAATTCATAACAGGACACCCAGCACCCAAAACAAGGGAGCTAATAGGGAGGCAGCCCTACAATGTGTCCTGCAGGATGTAGAGGCAGGCATGAGTCAGCATGAAGCATCAAGGCAGCACAGTGTACCCAGATCAACACTCCAAGGCCATATCCATGGTGCTCAAGATAGACAAGCTGCTCATGAACATGAGCAACTCCTGTCTCTGAGTGAAGAGGAAGAAATTGTGACATGGTGTGCCAAGATGCAGAGACAGTTCTTACCTGTACACCTCTCATATATCTGAGCATATGCTGATGGTGCGCAGAGCACGGCAGACCTAAGACAGGCAAGAACAGAACAGCTCAGTGAGCGTGAAAGCAAGCTCTATTGTTGAGTAGCTACCTAAGATAGACAAGAACAGAACGGCTACATGACAATCAGAACAACAACAACAGAAAGACAAACAAAAGACACATACCTCAGTGAGCATGAAAGCAAGCTGAGGACAGAACAGACACTGAGACACCTATATAAGCAGACATGGATAGGGGGTGAAGCATAAGGAAAAACAAAGAGAAACAAGAGAAAAACACGACTACATGATGGGCCCACCACAACATTCCCACTCAGTGTGTGAAGCGTGAACACTGTGCGTACCACAACCTAAGTCAACCGGTCTGTGAGACGTAATCACAGCGTGCCCATGGCACACCAAGTATTGGAGGCATCTCTGCAAATAGCACCAGTCTGAGCAGTTTTGTAAGCACATCAGCCGCGTTTAGCTTTGTAAGTACCCAGATAAACTGACAGACACCAGACCTAATCTGCTCACAAACAAAATGATACTGGACATCGAGATGTTTTGTGCAACTAGAAAGTTTCTCTGAGTCAGCCAGTAACATGCTGCTCTGGTTATCCGCATATATGTGCAGTGATCCATCCACCACAGCACCCAGATCCCACAGCAGACAAGCTACCCACATTGCATGTTTCATGGCATGACCCATGGCAATATACTCTGCTTCCATCAACAAGGTGGTCATGATGGCCTGTTTCTGCGAGCTCCAGGAAATTGCCACCCCAGAAAGCAGCACAACATAGCCTGAATGCAATTTGCGCATCACCAGGCAGTCTGCAAATGCAGAATTGGTGTACATGTGGGCCACAGGATCCGTGGATGACTGCGAGTAGACCAGACCCATCTCAACTGTGCCACTTAGATACTGTAAGACATGGATCAGTGTCTGCCAGTGTTTGGGGTGAGGGTTAGATTGGGGCTGTCCAAGTTGGGCTAATGCATACGCCAGATCAGGCTGCGAACCGAGAACCAGCCAGTTCAGACAGTCCAGTAGGTGCCAAAAGTCTTTGTCACGCATGTAGAGTTTCTCCACATCAGTGAGTGGAACAAGATGGGATGGAAGTGACAAGTTCACATTTGCAAACATTGGAGTATCAAGTGCGTAACAGTCGAGCATATCATACTCTTCCAGTAGCTGGTGTGCAAATTTCCGCTGTGTAATCATCAAAGTTCCAGCCTTGCAGTCACAAACACCTCCAGTCCAAGTACTTGATTGGCTGCTCCAAAATCCTTGAGATCGAATAGGGAGAAGAGCTGTTGCTTCAGCCAGGCCATCTGCTCAGCAGTCCTCGTCAACACAGTAAAGTCATTCATGTAAACCAACACGTAGCAGCAATCAGAAGAGCCAGAGGGACAGACCCAGAATAGACAGTGGTCATTGTCCAAGTGTTCAAAGCCAGACCCAGTGAGAATGCCAGTGCAGTGTCCATACCAGCTGGCTGGCGCCTCCCTCAGACCATACACTGCCTTGTTGAGACACAGTGCCTGCTGGGCATGCGGCACACCAGGCAGGAGCTTGGCATTGGGAAAGCCAGATGGGATTGTGAGATAAACAGGCCGTGAGAGGGGAGCATGCAGAAAGGCGGTCTTGACATCCATTTGTTGAAACTCGCAATCAGTCCGTGCTGCCAATGCCGCCATCACCCGCAGAGAAATAGTACTGGCCACCAGAGATGTGAGAGTTGCCCCATCATCAGTGGATTGAGACTGCATGTCGCCCTGTGCTACATATTGTGCATTCTTTTGGACCTTCACTCCTGTCTTGTCTGTCTTACAGTTCAGAAGCAGGATAGTTGGGATAACTTCCTCTCCTTCTGGGCATGGAATAACCTCATACATGCCCTTCTCCTCCCAGGATGTGAACTCGCTGTCAACCACCTCCTTCCACTGCCATGCCTCTGGCCCCTGCATTGCCACCTTAAAACTTTTGGGTGTTGTGGCAACATTTGTTTCCACAGTCTCATGCAGTTTCCATGTCTTCTTGCATGTATGCCTAGGCTGCTCCACTGACAGAATCCCAGAGATTGGGTCCACAGACAGTCCACCCTCCCTGACTCCCTCCTCTCCCACTAAATTGGGCACTGCTCCCACCAGATCATCAGGCAGGCAGTCAAGATTGGTGGGAACTGCAGTGAGTCCAGGACTTCAATAGAAGTGTTCTCATGAAAAATCACATCGTGTGACCTGATAACCCTAGTAGTGCCCTTCACTTGAAGATGATAGGCCTTGCCAGGGGAATCGTAACACAGAAGATGGCACTTGGTGGCTTGGTCTGCAGACTCCTTGTGTGACTTGGAGACATCAATGGCAAAGCATGTGGACCCAAAGACCCGTATATGCATGAGAGAAATGGATTTATTGGACCAGAAAGACAATGGAGACACAACACCAGGCAGTGCAGAGTGTGGAGTACAATTATATAAGTGAACAGCAGCCAATGCCACCTCACCCCACCAACCCCAAGACATATTGGCATCCTTCAGTATACACCAAACGCAATCAAACAAGGTGCACTGGAAATGTTCAGCCACCCCGTTTTGCTGGGATGAGTCAGGGCATGACGACTAGTGAAGAACTCCGGCATCAGCAAGATAGCCATCTAAGAGATTCGACTGATACTCACTGCCTCCGTCAGACCGAAGCATCTTGACTTTAAGCCCAGTGAAGAGTTCAATGTGAGCACAAAGCTACATAAAAACCTTGGCAAGCTTGTCCTTCGTCTTCAGCAGGAATACCCAGGCCATGCACATGTAGTCGTCCACAAAGGAGGTGGTGTACCGAGCGCCCTCAACAGAGGCATCAACACGGCCACAGAGGTCAGAATGGAGCAGCTTGTGTGGGGCAGACAACACAGAGGATACAGAACTTGGAAAAGAGAGACAAGTGCCTTTGCCCAGTACACAGACCCGACAGTTCTCAACAGCCTCCAGATCTGCCTTGGACAGTTTGCCAATAGACCCAGACTCAGCCATGTGACACAGGGCAGTGACTCCTATATGCTCAAGTTGCTGATGGCAGCTGGCACCAGTGGTAGCAACATTAGCCATCAGCGCTGCCTGTACCAACATGATTGAGCCTTCAGCCTCCAGAATCCAGAGACAATCTTTGAAAGCTGCCAACACCAGAGGAGTGGTATGAGTGGTGTCCTTGTAGATGGTCACACCAGAGGTGTCAAGTGAGATGTGCATGCCAGACTCTAGGAGGGCACTGGTAGATATCAGATTGCAATGGAGCTCCGACAGTGAGTCATAGGTAGATGCAGTGCCAAACCAACTAGATTGTGCAAATGCTGGATATGCAGGCACCATGCTGCCAGGGTTCACCCCATGTGCCTTCTGTCCCCGGTACAGCATCTCAAGCATCAGATACAACTTGTCGAAAGACATGGAGTTGGTCTCCTCTTGATGCAAGACCCAAAACTTATAGCTAGGTGGGAGCAAGCAGAACAGGATCGCCTTGCATTGATGCTCGTTGACTTGGAAGTGGGACCTGTCTAACTGGCATTTGAGCTGCCACAAAGTGACGATATGCTCAATGACATCCCCTCCTTCTGGCATGTGAAGATTCAAAAGGTCCCCATTGATTGCCATTAACATTGCATAATTGCTTGTACGGTAGTGGCGCTCAAGCGCGTCCCAGGCCTCCTTGGCAGTCTTGGTGCCGTCCAGATATCGGTATGTCATGTTGTGATCCAATGCGCCGACAATAGTTGACCGCACCGCAGTGTCCTCCTGTGTCCATTTCTCCAACGCACATGGGTCAGTCCCATCTGGTTGAGTTGTGGTCCCGTCAAGATGTCCTCATAGGCCAGCTGACTCAATCATGTTGGACACTGCAAACAACCACCCTGTGTACGTCCCATCTTTAAGTTTTGGTAGGTCCACGTTAGATGCACGCAATGTCTTAGCCTTGCGTGATTTGACCTCAGACAGTGTACGTTGATGTGGTGTGGCTGCATGTTCTGAAACAATGTGGTGACGAGCACGGTGAGCTGGTCTGGCGTAAGGCTGATAGATGCCTGAGAGCCTGTTGTCATATTGCCAGGTGTCCCCTGAGAGTTATTGGGTGTAGCCCCCTGGGTAGATGGACCAGCCATGGCATTTGAAGAGAAGTAAAAGGGTGAACCAAGCGGTGACTGTGGAAGATTCAAGAATGAGAGTGGGGATCCCAAACCATGAGGTGAATCAGGAGGAGAGGGCAGATAATTAGGTAGTTGGTCAAGTAGACAGCAATTCTCAGCGATTTTAGCAGCCCTAGTCTCCAGCATACACATCCTATGCCAAAGTGGGAGCGGAACAGTGCTAGGGGCAGACAGAAATACGTGTCAACTAATATTCAGACGCGTAGGGATGTGTCTGGGCTCATAACCTGATGCGCAGAGCGCGGCGGACCTAAGACAGACAAGAACAGAATGGCTACATGACAATCAGAACAACAACAACAACAGAAAGACTGTTGAAGAGATTGACTAAGATCCATGTCACTTAAAGATCCATGTAAGCAACTACATGTTTTGTAGTATTCACTTTCCTATATGCACTCACTTATTATGTATGACTTGACCCTAGTCCGTACTATATAAGACCGTGCTGTAGCTACAATAAATTCATCCGGTTATTTACATTATTTACTGCTACATCTGCCTGACGCTAAGAAGCGATACAAGAGTGGTCAAGGGATATTCCAACATGATTCTCAACAAAGTCAAACCAAAGACACATACCTCAGCGAGCATGAAAGCAAGCTGAGGACAGAACAGACACCGAGACACCTATATAAGCAGACACGGATAGGGGGCAAAGTGTAAGGAAAAACAAAGAGAAACAAGAGAAAAACACAACCACGTGATGGGCCCACGACAACAGCTGAGACTATTCTACAGCCTCAAGCTGAACCCGGTGATGAAATCATCATTGGAGAGCACTGGGTTGATCAATTTCAAGCCCGCCATCCCAAGCTGCAGGTCACCACAAGTAAACAGATTGACCCAAAACATGTGATGGCAAAAAATCCCACAAACATAATGGACTTTTATGTGATGGTATGTGCATATATTTAGGGTGTACATATGTAGATGACAGTCTTTCTAGCTAGCCAATTTATTCCAGAAGTATGATATCCCACCCTCACAGAGGTTCAACTGTGATGAGGGTTGGCAACTTGGGATCACCAGCCAGGACAAGGTTCTTGTCCTTTGTCAAGATCCCAATGAGTGAAGGGATGGCTATGCAGGTGGATCAAAGCAATGTATGCATTTTACACATGCTAGTGTGCCTGACTGATGGGTGTTAATCTAGTTGGTTCACATGAAACTATCACCACAATCAACACAATTGGTGGCAGTGGAGTAGTCCTACCACGATTTATCATCATGACAGGCAAATATGTACTCAACCACTGGAGTGCTGACAGCCCTCTTCCACCTGCAACAAGGTGGTCCACCTCACCCAATGGATGGACCGACAATGAATTAGGGGTTGAGTATATCTGAGCATTCGGTGAGTGGACAAAGGAGCATAGGTATGTATTTCGCAGCTTACTTCATGAAGTTTGATCATTTGATGAGTTCCGTGCAGTGTCAATCAACAATGGCAATGCCTCATACTCAATGGGCATGACTCACACCTTACATCCGAGTTTCTAAAATATGCACTTGATACTTGCATTATTGTTGTCAGTCTCCTGAGCCATACAACAGATGTCCTTCAACCATTGCATTGAGCACTGTTCCAGCCATTGCAGCATGCCTACAGCAAAGAAGTACATCAGCGGATGCAGCTTGGTCAGACTGTCACAAAGGACACATTTGCTAGGTTTGTACTCACTGTAGTCCATCTATCTACACATTTAACTTCATGGATACATTCAGTGTGCTTCATATTGCTCAGAAAGAAGCCTACACTGAAAAGCATATCAAGAGTGCATTTGAAGCAACAGGCATCTCACCATTAAATCCTTGGTGTATGGATGTAATGGCCAAATTCAGCAAGGAGATGTAGAATGGGCAATCCAATGCTGGCTCTACAGTTACTCCAGTTCTCAAGCATCAGCGTGCACAAGCACACTACCTTGGTTTAATGGACAACCTGAATGCCACCCTTGACGAGCTTCGAGAGGCTCTTGTGGAAGCTTCTGCAACAATCAATGGACGCAAGGCTCGGATTGCTATCCTCAAGTCTGAGCTGATGGCAGCAAGAGAAATGTACAACAAGCACCAGAAACACACATCACAAAGTGGGCGGGGTAGGCAAGTTGGCCAGGCTCGAGTGTATACACAAGAGGAGGTATAGAAACTGGCAGAGAAGAAAGCCAAAGAGAGGGAAACCACTGGTTCAAGGTAAAGAGGGCAAGGCAAGGGTGCTGTGTGTGGAGTTGGGTGTGGCAGAGGACAGACACAGAATCCTGGTCGAGATGGGGGATCAGCAAAATTGGCATCCAACAGCACCGGCACATCAGAGGTATGGACTGCTGTTTTAAACTCATGGAAAACATGCTCAGTGTCACGGCCTGACACGGCCGTACCTTCACCCTTTTTATTTTTTCTACTTTTCTTGTCGTTGCCGCCTTATCGGCACTTCTCTTGTCTTGCGCGTCACCTTATCAGCGCTTGTCTTGTCTTTGGCGCTAGTCGCCTCCTCGATTGTGCGCGCTTCTTGTGGCGGCACTTCTTATTGCGCCTTGTGCGCTCGTCTTCGGCTCGCTTCTTGTGGCAATGCCTTTTATCTATTTTCTCTTTTCTTTTCTGTTTGCGTTCTCGTGCGCTTGGCATTCTGTCTTGTCGGTTTGCCTTTTCTCTTATCTATAGTGTGCTTACGTAGTACAAGTAGTTAGTCACACGCATTGTCTTAGTGGTCGGGTCTAGACCTTAAGTCACCTGACCTATTTGTCTTTGCGTTGCCAATGCTCTTGTGCATGGTACACTTATTATGTCCTCACAGTCGCCGGGTGTTGTCTCAGGCTGATGCGTTTTCCTTTATGTTTTCATATATGTTTGTCTATATATAGTTGACGGCTAGGAGCTCTTGTGCCCTAGACTTGTCGTCCTTGTCTATTCTGTTCTCGGCTGAATATTATTTTACTTTTACCTTTATCTTTTGCGTGATCGACCGTATTGGCGGCATTGACAGGCGCGCATCAGGCCGAGTCCCTGACACTCAGGGCACTTTTAGGAGTAATGAGTGAGACTTTTTGGTTGATTAGTGCTCTCTAATGAGCCTCTGGATGGTGGTTGGTGGTGATCAGTGGCTGTGGGTGACAAACAAGCATGATTGACTCAACTGACATGCAAAAATGAACTGGTAAGCTGGAAACCCATGCAGATGTGTTGCTTTGTACATTGTAGCTACATGGATGAATGTATCTGGTTATCTAAAATGCGTGCTTAGAACTCCTAAATTATGGTTGCGAAAATTTTTGGCCAAATTTGTTGGCATTCTGAAAATATGTTTGAATATCTTGGCCAGATCACAGTGAGTCTGTTCAAGAATTTGTCTGTGCAATCTATCAGTCTGCGCAATTTTTTCTATGTATTTTAAACTATTTAGTAACAGTTGGTCACACACTACGGTGTGGCCTATGGCTTTGCCAATTGGCTGATAGAGTCTGGACAACATCCCGGAACAGATCTCGCTTCATGAGAACATGTTCTTTCCGCCAGAGTGCATTGTGCTGTGGAACCTCAAGTAAGGGGCTGAGTGTTGGCTGAGACTATCCAAAGGTGATGTTGGCACTGAGGCAGCACAAGTTGCAGCTCAAACAGGAAGACTCACCATAGAGAAGTTGAGAAGCCCAATTGGGTTCGCAAGGAAAGTCTCAACGTTATGCAGCAAGTAAAGGCCACAGTCATGGCCATTTGGTTGTCTCGGGACCTAAGACTTGATAAAAGGTGCAACAAGGACAGCAACTTTGGGGCACTCACCAGCAAGTGCCTATCTTCAATGAATCCACCACTCAGTTTTGTGCTCTTGGTTTCAATAAGCTTTCCATGTCTCTCCTTTGCCTCAGCTTGAAGATATGACCGCAAGGTTTGAATGGTTCCATCATGTGTTCCACCAAGTGAGTCAAGTATCACAATCCAGCATTTTTGTCTGAAAGTATCCTAGTAAGTCACAAAGGTAGATTAATCCACGTCTCTACTTACATGCATTCACTTGCCCTTGGTTCATCACAAGACTCTTCATCAGAGGTGTCTATCTCAAGTACTCCTGTACCTTCCACAGTTGCTCCCTGTGGGTTTGTGGCTGAGACTTGCATAGTGCTCAACTTGCCACCCTGTGATGCTACCACTGTTGTTGGAGGTGGTGCACGCAAGGCATGCCTGGGGAAGCAGATGATGGCTAAATACCAGTGAAAGCTGCAAGGATGTTGTGTTCAGTCACTACAAGCCTTATGCATGTTGGAGTCCTTGCACACCTCTCATGGATAGGAACAACGATGAATTTCTTCTCAAACAAATCGACTTTTGATGTCCATTTCTTGATGTGGTGGTAATTGCAAACCTGCTTCTGGTTGTTGCAGAGATTTTGGAAGAAAAATGAATTGAAGATGTGAATTTGATCCACCAGTGTAGGTTCCTGAGCTTGTAACTCGTAAAGCCATATTCTACTTGTACTGTGAGTGATTTAGAATCAAAAAAATGACATTGCTTATTCCTACTTTAGGCCAAGCTCAATCAAACTGTCATTAAGACATCCTCCCGGTGCTAAGCGGCCTAGATCTGCTCGGGAAATTTCCACAGCACCACATTGGCCTTCAGGGTATATAAGGATGCTGCATAATAATGTCTGGTCAAACATCATACAAGATTAAATACTCCTCCTTACATTTCGTCTAGAGCCTCTGGAGGTGATTGCCCAGCTGATCCGCCCTGAGAATCGTGCTTCAACCTGTTTGATGATGAGAACGTTGGGCTGGCAGAAAGCTTTAATACAAACGCATTAAGATGGCTGGGTGAATTTATACTTGCCCAGACTTAGATTGCAGCTTCCTGGAGTTTGCAGGGGCATCTGCTTGTTGATTTCCGATGGTAGCTAACTTCAACCCTGGCCCAGTCTTTGCCCGCTAAGATAAGGGTTAGCACCAGCTCACCAAAGATAATGAACTCAAGTACCTTGGTCAGGCCACTCCAACTTAGCCGCTTTCCAGTTGACAGGGTCAGTCTTTTCCTCCCATAGCTACCCCGAGGTGGTGATGTATCACCATTGGTTCCACATGGATGATCAGGTGGCTGCATTGCCTCAGCTAAATAATGTCAAGTCCTGTCTTGAGTAGAATACTGCAGGAACGGCTTGCACTTGTACAGGAATATGGTAGTCTGAACTAGGCTGTGAACACCATTGAGAAGTCATGTGACTGGCACAACCTCCGCATGCCAGTCAGGGAACCTGACCAATGGTTGCAACCGGTTTTCGCACCTAGCTGGTTTCCGCACCACTGCAACTGGCCGCAACTGGCTGCAACCGGTTGTAGAATCCTCACTAATACTAAAATTCAGTTCCAGCTGTGTGCAACCATTTTTAGTTCCATGTGGATAATAGTACCCTTCACAGAGGGGAGGGAATAGATGGAACACAGTGGTGTGTGGAGCTTGTGGTCCGCCTAGCGGTGGATTACAAACCAGTGGCTGGGCCGTCGACTCGCAAGCAAGGCTGGCAAGGTGAGTGGCAGCGTTCATCTACTCATTCAGTGAGTTTGAGGTGGGTGGCTGAAAGGGCAGGTGCAAGAAAAACAGAGTGGCCAGGTGAAATGGTACTCACTCGGCTATGTTTCTTATATGTAGCATGTTCAGCACATGGGCAGGTGATATACCAAGACAGGTCAGGGGAGAAGTAAGGGCCCTATGGGTTCTCGGGAGCCCGATTTGTACTATTGTATATACGGGCTACCGAGTGCTACCTAGAACCACGGTCGTAAAATGTGCCCCCCCCCCTCCAGTGGAAGGCCACATGTAAAAAAAAGCGTAAGTCAAAAGGTACAATGAGACCAACAAAGGCCGTGCGCGGTCGATGGACCGGATGTTTGCTCAACACGAACCTGATTCAAGGACATAAAAAACATAGGTCAAAATGTGCCACAGGACAGTCAAAGAGGAAGTGCTCACACAAGCCAGCCCAAACATCTGCAAGCTCGAACACCAAACAGAACGCGTATGTGTAAGTCGAAGCTCGAGTTGCACGGGTGAAGTTTAAAAGGATTTACACTGGCCAGCAAAATGATTGACCAACGTGACCTCTGAAGCATTCATGCACTTCTAGAGCGGGGTGCATAAATGCTATGCGGATGTAACTATGCTATTACACTCCAGCCGGATGCAGCTATTGAATAAAAAAACAAACACAAAAATCCATAAGTAGGTTGTAGAAACAAAATGTGTATATCAAAGTGTATATAAAAGAAAGATACAAAATAATGTGTGTGAGAGTGAAAAATGGGGTACGAGAGGGTGCTCCAGAGCCCCTATTTATACCCTGTGGTTCCCATCGAGTCATACGTGAGTCTTGCTGCGCATATACTGCGCATTTATACTTGACTCGATTACTGACTCAATACTCTAGTACATTCTATTACATTCTAGCAGTTTCTACATAGGTTGCTGAGAAACAGGCAAAATAATACCGTGGAGTGGGTCAATCATTTTGCCTGGAGTCACTGAACCAGAAGTACCTGTAAATTACAGGGGAAGGAATAGAAGCAAAAATGTGGCAAAATCATGTTTATATGCCCTATGAGTAACAAACAATACTACATGCATTAAAGGCCTGGATATTATGTGCTGCATCCCCAAGAGGGGGCAACCAGCTCTGCTAAATACCGAACCATAGCAGTCCAAGCTACTGATAAACCACTAATGGTCTATTAATGAAAGTTGTAGAGAATCATAAGATGTCTTAAGTCAACATGTATGTGCACGACTTTGGGTGCACATGCAGCAGAAAAATTAGAACAGATAGAATGTGAGCGAAACCCCCTCTAGGTAAATGCGCTAAATCAAGACACTGGAGGCACGCATGGACGCGGGACTTGGCATGCATATGTGCTGTATGCTAGCGCATACGTGTGCCAAGTTTTAGCTCCGCTGCTACAGAACTGCAAGTGCTGTGCACAGCTCATGTCAAATTTGATGGTTTGGGGTGCCATTGTCCTTTCTAACTCACACTCTCAAGCAGGTTTTAGTGCATAGTACTTGCAGTTCTGCAGCAGCGGAGCTAAAACTTGGCACACGTATGCGCTAGCATACAGCACATATGCATGCCAAGTCCCGCGTCCATGCGTGCCTCCAGTGTCTTGATTTAGCGCATTTACCTAGAGGGGGTTTCGCTCACATTCTATCTGTTCTAATTTTTCTGCTGCATGTGCACCCAAAGTCGTGCACATACATGTTGACTTAAGACATCTTATGATTCTCTACAACTTTCATTAATAGACCATTAGTGGTTTATCAGTAGCTTGGACTGCTATGGTTCGGTATTTAGCAGAGCTGGTTGCCCCCTCTTGGGGATGCAGCACATAATATCCAGGCCTTTAATGCATGTAGTATTGTTTGTTACTCATAGGGCATATAAACATGATTTTGCCACATTTTTGCTTCTATTCCTTCCCCTGTAATTTACAGGTACTTCTGGTTCAGTGACTCCAGGCAAAATGATTGACCCACTCCACGGTATTATTTTGCTGGTTTCTCAGCAACCTACTTATGGGTTTTGTATTTCTTTTTTTATTCAATAGCTGCGTCCGGCTGGAGTCTAATAGCATAGTTACATCCGCATAGCATTTATGCACCCCGCTCTAGAAGCGCATGAATGCTTCAGAGGTCACGTGGGTCAATCATTTTGCTGGCCAGTGTATCACAGTAAAAATTGAAGCCAAGAGCGCATATATTACGACTCAACTCTAAAGAGTGGAAACTGGAAGCAAAAAAAAACCCACCAGCTAGGCAAGATCGAGCTCAAGAACACGCGGAATAAGGAGGCATAGTCGTTGGGGCACCTCTTGATATCACCAATGGCTCGAAACCCGACTTGTTCTGATAGAGCTCGCATACTCAAAGGTGTATTGCAGCCACAGACCTCAGAAGTCGTTGAAATGCATCAAGATAATCATTGAAGTTTGAAAAAATTATGGCGTACCACGGTAAATGACTTATACTACTACCCAAGCCTCCTGGGCTTGTTACCTCTCCGTTGTTCGGGATTCATTTCCGTTGTCATTTGGTGAAGGTGAGGGTATGAGGCAGGCGCACTGTATGGAGCAAACATAGGAAAAGTGGGGCTGAAACATGGATATTTTGGAATTTGGGTGGTTTAACACTAAAAACGGTCTATGTATGCTACCAAAACATCGGCCCGGCGCCTAAATTCAGTCAGCTGTTTTGGTATGACATCACCTAAAATCCAGCTCCACAGCACTGCCACACCGGAACACCCCAACTTCTGCCCCCAATCATGGAGTTTAGCAGGCTAGAATCACCCAAAATCAGTCTATTTTCGTTAGGCATTTTCGTACCAGAATTTGGGATGTCTCCATCACCCAGTGGCTAGGTATTCCAGCTTGTCAATCCCTTGGTCAAATTACCGTCACACCAAACCTTGCGTCGCGACCTCGACAAATTGTATGCAGCTCTGTCAAACCGGGTCAAAATCGTGATGCAGGTATTTAGCATATCTACCGCTCAATTGTTGTTATAATCACCATCTTACCTAGGAACAAACTTCTCGGATCGCAGCTACTAGTGACGCATGGTCAAGCAAAAGCTCTATCTACTCACTTGCTGGCGTTGTGGTGACCTTTATCGACAAAAACTGGAGCTTACAGGAGCTAGTACTAGATATTGTACACTTGGCTGCTGATCATACTGGTACGGCGATGGGCCAGAAGATTTTTCGAGCACTGGATCGCAAACATGCAGCCCAAAATCTCATTGCAAGCGTCACCGATAACGGCTCAAATAATCGTACCATGAACCAGGAGATAGCTAGGCGAGCAATTAGCCGGCCTGGATATAGCATGAGTGCAGGGAACATGTTGATTTTCTGTGTATGTCACGCCATACACTTGGTTTGCAGGTATGTCTCCTTGCCAGCATTCCGACCCTTAATTTACCAATTTCAGTGCGATTTTATCGAATCTTGGCGTGGTTAGTCTAACGGACGGAGAAGATGGGTACGACATTGCTAAGGCATTCGGTCTCGGTCAGCGTGTTGAAGACAGTGAAGAAATCCAAGAAGAAGAGGCCCGAATGCAACACCAGCATGACGGAGGCAACACGTGGGTGCCAGCCGAAGCATCTGAAGACGATTTAAGCGATTCTGAACCTGACGGCCCGCCTGATGAGGAGGAAGGCGATGAGAGTGCAAATTTGGATTCCACTGCGCCGAGTAATGCACAAAAACGGCCGCGGAAAGGGCTGAACCCCGCGCAGAAGGTACGTCATAACCTCACAAGGTGTTAGACTAGTTTTTACGTTTAAATGCAGATACATGCGATTGCTGTACATTGTACATCGAGTCCTCAGCGTCGCAAGACAATGGGAGGATATATACGCCTCTATTGTGCTGTCATACTCGCTGTCATCAAGAGTATGTCGATTCGATGGAACACCGTGTTAGCTGAACTCCGGCGTGCACTGTTGCTAAGACCAGTATGTGCATAGATGTTTGTTATAGCCTAAACGTTGACGCTGCTGTAACTAGGCATTTGAGCACTGGGTAAATACTCTTGATATCGGAAAGACTGGGAAGGCTCGGCGCGTCGCACAGATGCTAAAGAAGAGATGGACGATGACCGACCAAGAATGGACCGTAGTTGAAGAGTTAACTCGTGTACTCGAGGTACGCCTATATTTACACTAATAGTGGTAATCTTGAGCTGATCCACCCTACAGCCATTCGAAGCTGCAACCTTGCATTTCTCTAAACGGGGTGGTGTTCACCTGCCAGATGTCTTACCGACATATGTGCAGCTTCGTGCCGAGCTTCACGAGTCTCGTGAGCGCTTGCAAAAGGCATATGGCCAAGGTAACGACCCTTACGGGTTGCTTGGAGCAATTTCAGCGGGCGAACAGAAACTTGATAAACATTTTGGCCTTGCCAAACAGAGCGATTTGACACTCCTCGCATCGAGTGAGTCGGTTTCCTTGAACATAGTCAATCGACGCTGATAAGGCTCCAGTTTTACATCCCGGAATGCGACTCCGGTTTTTTGAAAACAAGCTCGTATGGGGCGAACTGATGCACCGAGGACAGGTGCTTCTCGAGCATTTGTTCAAGATTTATAAGCTGGAGTCGGAACAGTCTCATACCGCCTCGTCTCCTAGCCAGCAGCCAACACGCCCAAAACTGCACAAAACTACATGGTCCGACCGCTTGCTTCAGTTATCGGGTGTTCCGAAGTCAGCGCTTGACGATGAACTTGCCCGATTTTTTGGGAACATATATGCGTTCCAACCCGGGACAAATGTACTCCAATGGTGGAAGGTATATCTCTATTCTTTAACTGCGCGTATCCCGAGCATACTGAGAACTGAATCCTAGGAACATGAGCATGATTTCCCGATTCTGAGCCGTATTGCTCGTGATTATCTCGGCATCCCCGCTGCAAGTGCCTCCGTTGAACGCCTATTCTCTCAGTGCAAACTCACCATGCCGGATTATCGCACAATGTCCATTGAGACTGCCCGTCGCATCATAACCTGCCAGCATTGGCTTCAGGCAGGACTCGGTGTAGACCATCCAAATTTTGTGTCAGGTGACCAAGATTGAAGTTTGGTAATACGATACGATATGCTGTAATACAATACTAAATTGGTACAACCTGATAAGATTATCACGATCACGAGTATCAAATTAGGATAGTCGAGATTGAATTTGATACTATCGTATTAGTATTTGGACACCCCTACGACTGGATTTCCCCTCACATCACGGTTGGTATAATTAATACCTCAATACTTATGCACCAACATCCCATTTGCTTCGCTCACAATTTCCATCCCCGAACAATCCATTGTTGACTTGATTCACTTTCCAAAATGTGTCCAGTTTTCTGTGCACGTATTTCTTTTTGCCCCAGCGTTGAAATACAAGTATTCGTTCTGAACGCAACTCGTTTGATCCCGGTATCAATCTGTGCTGGGGATTGCTCTCATGCACGCTCTGGCTTCGTGATATCGTGCTAAACTTGCACGTGCGTGTATTAGCGCATAACCGCATTTTTTTTCAAAAAGAATCTGGGCACCGTATCATTCAAAGGGGACCAGATAGGCCGGTGAGGCTCTCACGATCACTCACGAGTATCGACTGTGGTGCTCGCGATAACATGACCCGCGCTCGTGAGTGCTTGCGAGCATCATATGAGCACTCCTGATGCTCGCCGAACCTACACAGCCCCTCGGCGTGCTCGCGAGCGCTAACGAGAAATTCGGGTTTTCCTTGAGACGAGGGCAAAAGACGCGAGAAGGTCACGTGGCTCGCTTCACGGTATTTGCCTGAAATCCCGGGCTTCCTTGTTCCCAACGTCTCTTGAAGTAAATTAGCATGGCTACAGTCGTCAAATTTGGCATGCATGTTCGACGGTATGCATCCTATACACACAAAAATATATAGAGAATAAAAATGATTACAATGCGCTGGCTAGGTGGAATACGAAATCCGGCCCGTTTCCCGGTGCCATATAGTAGCACGTGACGATGTTGGTTGCACGTCACGTGCCCGTGGAAGCTGTACATTTGCTTCCGTCTGGACATTTTTCCTCATTCAGTTCACCCTCTCCCCTCCCCCGAGTGCGAAGGGCACCACGCCCGCGCAGCGCCGTCCAGCGCGCATCGCCTCGGTACGGTCAGGCGGGCCCGCAGGTCTGCCGCTCGATGCCAGGGCGTCCGTGCCCGCGCAGCGCCGTCCAGCGCGCAGCATCGAAAGCCTGGCGGG
>WSTG01000117.1:0-31721 GCA_019616325.1 Ceratobasidium sp. 394 | reverse complement strand
GTGCGGGTATGGCCAAAAAGTGCCGGGTTCTGGCTGCGGGTGCCGGAATCCGGCAAAATTCCGGCCCGACAGCCTTACCCATGCTTCTATTGCTCACATATCTTGCGTACAGAAGGTGGGAGAGTTCGACACATTCTGCTGACACAAAATTGTCGGCTTGCCGATGACGAACGAGCGGAGGTGTTGTCACTGTCAGACGTGAAAGGGGATCCTTGGCAAATCGTCGTGCCAGACCCAGTTTTGGACGAGTGCACCGAACGCAAGTACAACATCCCAGTAAACCTGCAGCACAATGATCAAACAAACTCTCACCCTGCATCTCCGCCCACCTGTGCATTGCCACCTTCCCTGCCGCCTCCACCAAGTCGCACCAGCACACGCCTTAGGTTCAATGCAAATTGTCAGGTCTTTGTTGAGAACTATCCAGATCCTTGCACAGGCACGCCAATCAGTGACGAGACCGTTGGACCAATCAACTTACAGGCGTACATGGCGAAGGCGGGAAATCTTGGCAATCCCAATTACTTTGAAACTCTGGACCTCCTTATGATGACCGGGCTAAACTATGCAGGCCGAGATGCTCACCTAAAGAGTCGCTTGGTAAGCAGTTAGTAATCAAATGCCACTGGTTACTCATGCTTGAACATAGTATGAAGGGCAGACACTGTGGGTTAATAACAAGAATATGATGACTGATCTGGATAAATTACCACACAGCCCTGGATGGAAGGTTTACGACATCAGTTTGAACAACCCTGCTCAACTTGGGCAGCATAAGCACTCCTCGTACCTGTTCACGCGATCTGTTGTTGCCACATTCCGCGACTTGTTGGCCAACCAAATGTTCGAAGGCAAGATGCATTTTGCGCTGCAACGGGACTGGACTGCTGAAGACCGCAAATGTTGGGTTTACGGTGAGTGGTATAGTGCTAACTGGTGGTGGAAGACCTAGGTAAGCAGGGTTTTGCAACCAGAGGGAGATGCCTACCTAATATGTGGCTCAGGAACTTATCCCCAACAAATTTGCCACAATTGTCCCCCTTATCATATTGCTGGACTGAAAGTCTATATATCCCTAGCTAATATTGATAAGTCAGTACAATGCAAGCTCAAGTCCCAAGCCACGGCTCTGCTGGCTTACCTACCCCTGGACAAATTCTCGCACGTGTTGGATCAAACCAAGAAGTCAAACCTCTGGCACAAGCTGGTCCATCGAGCCCTGGACAAGGTCTTCGAGGAACTGCGTGTTGTATCGAAAACCGGGATTGTGACGTTGTGTGCGGATGGGCAGTATCAGAGGGTGTATCTGATTGTGGCGGGTGTGTCGCTTGATAACGAAGAGCAAGTTCAAATGTCCGGTATCATCAAGTCCAGGTGCCTGAAATGCTTACAGGGGTACCATGGCTGAGGCTCAGGGACACTTGGACTGCCACGGGACAACTACAAGACGCTGTGCGCGATGCACACATACCTGGAGCGCAGGAACAGGAGCAAGATCAATAAGTTAGGGTTACATCCTATATGGCCGTGGTGGGTGAACCTACTGTATACAAACTTTGCCACAAGTTTGATGCCTGATATATTACACCAGTTCATCAGGGGATGATACGGCACTTGCTGCAGTGGACGTACCAGGCAGTTGGGGAGGCTCAGGTTGACCAGTATTTTATGTTGATGCCAACTGCTGAAGGGATGAGACACTTCAAACAGGGTGTCAGTGGGGTGAAACAATGGACCGGGCGCAAGAGTAAGGAGGTAGAAAAGCAACTCTTACTGGTTGTGGCGTGTCTAGATGGGAAGCACTGGGATCCCGATTTCGTTTGGCTCGCGCGCGCACTCCTCGACTTCACATACCTAGGCCAAGCATCGTGTATGACTGAGGATGATATTGTTCAACTCCAGGAGACCCTAGGGGCAATTCATCAAGTGAAGGGGGTACTGCTGCGAATGAAAGTTTTCAAGAAAGACTCACAATTCAACAAGATTGCGAAGCTTCACCTGCTTTCATACTGGCCCAAAGATACACATGAGATGGGCACTCCCAATGGATTCAGCACAGAGACGCCCGAGCATATGCACATTGACAGTAAGCACGTGTGACTGGCATAGAACAGGGTTCACGCTACGCCACAAATGATCAAGTTTCTTCAGCAACACGAAGCGCTACGCATACCGTAACGACCCCAGAAGCGGTCACAAATTTGTCCTGTCACCGTAGATGAATCATAAACAGAATTTCTTAACCAAATAAGTTACCCACAGTGCAGTAAGTGTCTTCAAGAATGACCCAATCCAAGTTTCATGAATTTATGCCCAGAACTGAGTGAGAAAATTGACTTGCATGCTCCCTCGGAGGATCATACAGGACCCCCAGAAGCGGTCACATGACTGCATACACTGTTCACCGCTCTTTCTCACTCTTTTGTCTAGTTGGAAAACCTTGTATTCAGCTCATCTATTCTACAATGCACCTTAACTAGATCCTCGAGGTGTTGAGATGTGCTTTCTGGGTGAGTTTGTCTGATTAATGTTTGTATTTTGCACAAGTCAGTCTCCACCAAGCAAAGTAGTTTCAACGGTTAAATAGAAAGGTTTATGTGCTCACGGACAAACTTTTGCTACTCGAGTACATTTTCCAACGATATAGGACGCTATTTTAATGGGGGAACTACTTTACAACTGCACAGATGTAGATAGGGGGAGTAATAGGTTGAATTTGACTATCAAATAAAAGCCTTAATGGTTTGTACATGCTGGACAGCCCTGTTGTGGGCCCTCCCTGTAGTGCACGTATACATTTCCAGGCAATTAGGATGCACTACAGATCACGGGTGGCCTCGCACTTTGCGGATACAAATTCCCAGAGGCCAATTTGGCCACACACGATGCTTGTTGGGGGATTTCTCCACCGATATGATACCTGGGATAGAGGAATTATGCATGGATGTAGGTGTGCATGTGTAGTATTTGCATGCCAAGTCGCAGGTTATTTACATGCTTTGTGGCCAAGTACCCGCCCGCTGACCACTTTTGGGGGTGTGACCACTTCCAGGGTTGTTACGGTACACCATGCTCAGATGAATGCTTACCTTGGGCGAATTGAGGGAGAGAAGTGACGGCGCGATCACATTGTATACGAGGAGGATGATGTGCCGTTCCAGCCGACGTGGGAGCCCCGTAAGAATCCCGTAGCCTCCGAGGGCGAGTTTGAGGCAACGGGAGACATTGGCGGTGGTGCGGGAGACGACGATGACGATGGGAACAATGAGGACAAAGGCAAAGAACAATGGCACTATCCGGGCCGGATGAGAACGGCTGCGGATGCAAGACAACACATGGCATATCCAAATACCACACTGTTGATCGCCGCGAAGCCAACCGTCTGCCAAGTCAGGGGCATAGATATAATTGCCAAATATGGGGCTGTGGACTTTGTCTCAGTGCTCCAGACTTACCTAAGCAACCACGGAACTCGGCAGCTGCCTTCCAACTTCCTTCCGACTGCTTACTACAAGTACCTGGTTTGGCACTGACTGTACCTGCGCCACGAGGCCCTTCCGTTTGATCCTGACTGGTCCAGGCGCAACATCATCCACGCTCGTCCGGCCAACGAGGACCATGACTGTGCGTTTGACATAGCCCTCATCCTCAACGATGTCAATAAATTTGGTTTACATTGTGAGTTCATTCCCGCCTCCATCCACTTGATAACAGCTCAACTTGTGGTGCCCCAGGATACCACGCTGGCTGTGTCCGTGCTATCTTCACCTTGCCCTCTAGTTTCTGGTACCTCGCCTCCGATCCACTTGTTTACGTAGAGCTTTTCTTGCCCTTTTCTACCTCAATTTCTTCATATCACCACATGCACTCCGTATCCCACCTACGCTACTTCGATGGCAAGTGCTGTGCAGCTGTCCTGTCCGCATTTGATCTCGCCGCTGCATGCCACCTCGCACCGCAATTCAAATGCCTGGATCCTGACCTCGACCTCAGCTTGCTTCCCGACCTCCTCACCATGAGCCGATACTTCTTCCTTAACCACTATTGCAACTGGTACTTCTATTATATTATCAAACATTAGCGGCGTGCGTTCTGAGGCTAATTGCCAAGGTAAATCCTTACTCACTCTGTACACTCGTGCTGACACACAAAAATGTACAGCCATTCCTACCTTTTTCTTGTCCCTCACAGCTTCTACGCCACCTCTTCTTGTTGTTCCCATACTTGAGATCTTTTTGTTTCGACATCAACCTCCTCCCCCACATTCCACCTTACTCGTACTAGTGTGTGATGGTCTTTGTCTCGTGGCTATCTGTCCCCTACTTCATCTTTGTGAAATTTCTGTTTGGTTTCCGGCTTTTTGAATGCATGTAAGTTTTGTTCTGAGTGCAAGGGCTACTCCTCGATCCTGTGAGACTGTCGAAAAACACATCCCATCTAACATCCCCTATTTCCCTCGAGGGAAATCCATCATAAGTCCCCCCGAGTGCCTGTGAGCCAAGCCTAATGCTCCTTATTCCGCCTGAGCACAGTGGCTCCTTAGCAGACTGGGGCATTCTGGAGCCCACATGAGCCCTATGGTCTTGGGTGCTCCTGAGGGCACGCGAGCCAGTGGTTGACGAGGGCTCCAAGATACACACGAGCCCTGCGCTCGTGAGTGCTCCCCACAGCATATGAGTATGGTGCTCCTGGGAACTCCCCAGGACCATGCTCTGGAGCACTCACATGCACCTCGATGTGCTCGTGACAATATTACAATGATAGGTAGCAAATCACGCGCTTTTGAGCACGGCGGATTTTGCTGACATGCCAAAGAGTGCGATGGCAATGGCTAAGCTGAGCGCTTCGCCTTCGTAATGGCTGTACGGCAGGTCGTATGCCTAAGTAACTCTGTTAGCTAAAAACAGAAGTTGTGTCCTAGCCGGTACTCACCAGACAATGGAAAGTGTTAGGTAAAAGTTTGTCAGCAAGCGAAACATTGTGGGCAATCGCATCGGGAGTGGTTGCCGGTTTCGTGAAGCCAAAATAAAACTTGATAAAGGGGCGTAAGAGCTCCTTTGATTTCCCATGAAAAATTGGTAGGGCATTGATGGCCTGTGTGGCAGTGTTAGTTGGGATTAAAGACGTGTCAAGGTTGAACAAGCACATACACATTGTATTGATCGGTTGCTGGGATGTTTGATTGGTAGGTGGGGATATTCTTGCCCCCAAGTAATGTCCCAGATCGTGGGGACCCAGCTTTCACAGAGCCCACATGCCCGCCATGTTATGACCCGCTAGTTCCCTGATCTGGTGGCTAACGGTGGCTCTCTGTTCTGTTCACTGTCTGTAGTAGTTTGGTGTTTATCTCGTATTGAATGTATTTAATATGCTATATACTAGTTGGTCTCAGTGTGGTGGACAATGTCGTGACCTGTTCTGGCTCTTGGGGTTCTAGGCTCAAGGAGTGGTCGTCTGTTCTATGGTTCCTTTTACAAGGTCTAATGTGTATGTTATATCTAGTCTGCATTTGTATTCGTATAGCTAAGTGTGTTACAAGTCACTGTGGTTGACGAGATAAAGCAAGATGGGGCACCATCTTGCCTTTGCAATCCCTTATATACATAAAAGGGAGTGAGTCATCCTCTGCAGTCCGCAGTCCGCAGTCCGTGGTCACGTGTGTCGTCAACAGCTCATTGGGTGTTGAGAAGACGGTCACGTGTATTAGTCGTTGATTACATAAGTCCAGCTAGGGTTGGCGCAGCTCCGAATCTTATAGGAGCCGCTTCGTAATCCTAGGGTCACGTGGTGTGCGCTTAGTCAGGTCCAGCTCCAGCTAATTACCTAGAGAGAGATTACCGGCTGGACCATTACTTTACGGTGGTTACGGGTCACGTGACGTGGGCGTGGCCCGGAACGACTAAGGCAAAGTCGTATAAAAGGGAGAAAAATATGGGTCTTCCCTGGGTAGGTCACAACATTATCCCCCTTTAATACGCCCTTTTTGGAGGATTCTCGAAAAGGCGTGTAATTACTAAGGGAAGACAAAAAAGGGGCTAGTCCCCTCATAGACCCAGTCAACGTTTCCCTCAACCCAGGCGTCTCCCTCCTCCCCCTCTATGTCCGACCAGCATTTCATGATCCTGGCGCGGCTGTTGCTGAGGATCACTGTCGGTCGTACTTTCATAGTCTTTACGTGGCTGTAACGCCCCGTAAAGTCCGCCTCGTACTGGCTCAGCGCTTTGAGCGAGTACTTCCCATTCGTGTGGACCATGTCGTCCAGGATCCATACGTCAGCGTCCTCCGACAACGCCCCGACATTCCACACGTTGCACATCCGGCTGTGTGTGCCTTTGGACCGGGCGAACGCCGTCTTTCCCGTCCCTGTCTCCCCCTCTATCACCAGGATCCGGTGCCGTCTCCCCGGGGCTTTGGGGGGCACTTCCCGCTCAAACCACCTCTCGACTCGGTCAATGTGGTCCCGCACCGCGGGAGAAGGAAGGTCGACGGGTATTGCTGGGAGTAGCCCGACGTCCTCCTTGTACGTGTATTTGGCGTAGGAGCGCACCGAGTTCCACGCCGTCGTAAGCTGCAGGGGTTGCAGCCTCTTGTATCGCTCGTAGAAGTCCCCCTTCGACTCCGCCGTGATGATTTCCAGGCCGTCCTCGAGGTCGGCCTGCACGCGGGATCTTTTCCCGGCCCTTCCCTTAATCAAAATTTCCTCCAACGCCTCCTCCGTTAGTTCTCCTGCCATCAGCTCTTCCACTTCTTCACCATTCGCCCCTACGTCCTTCCACAGGTAATGGAAGGCGGTCCGTGTCGGATTTCCACCCGGACTGTCGCGTAAGTCCTTCGAGGCGATGTTGGGGTGTACCCCCTCGAAGTCCCAAAATCGGGTGTTGCGGGTGTCCCACCTGTTCTTCCGGTGAGCGCTTATAGTCAGCGCATGGACGTGGAGCGGCCGCTCTGGGTCAAAATCCAGGTGTTCCGGATCGTGCCATTCGACGACGGCCAGGGTGCGCCAGTGGTTGGGACGAGACCGGCAGAACGCTTCGAATCTCGCGACTAGGCCCGCGGAGGGCTCCTCGCGCAGCCTGCTCCAGGTAAGGAAGACCGCTCTGGAGTTGATGCGGAAGGCAGCGGAAGTAGGAGTGGGAGAGCTGGTGCGAGACATGTTTGGGTAGGGGAAAGGTCTAGGGGATCGTTCATTATTTATCTTCGGCCGCCGCCGAGACATTCTTTCGGCCAAGGTATTCCTTCGGCCGAGATATTCCTTCGGCCGAGGAGAGCTTCTTTAGGCCGACGCATCTCCGAGGGGTGCCCTCCCTTCGCTCCTCATGACACTGGCCCCGCAAGCGGGGACCCCCAGTGTCCATTCGTCGGCTTCGGTTGGTGCCCCCTCTCTGACCCCTCCGGTATAACGGTAAGGGAGATTGATTTTTGGTTTGATAGATCTCAGGTCACGTGATATGGGTTTGTTGTTCTTGTTAGACCTGGTGTCACGTGATCGCCTCGGGCGTCTTCAGCACATAAATAGCCCTGTACTTCCTGCTCAGTCGGAGTCGTCCTCAGTTGATACCTCACCCCTTCTTTACTCCCTCCACTCGTATCACTGATGCCCTGTACCGTCGCCGCTCATGCCCGCCTCGTTGCTGCCTACAAGGTGCAGCAGGAGCAGTTGTGCAAGCTCCAGGCGACTGTGGTCCCTCCTTCGGAGGCCACTTCCTCCCGGCCGACAATTTCAGCCAATCATACCAAGTGCCTGGCCGAGAGGGCCACATTGAAGGCACAGTTGGACCGCCTTCAGGTGAAGCGGACGGCTATGGCCGCCCGAATTACCTCTTTGTCGGACGACAACGACACCTTGCGCGCGGCGTTAGCGTCGGCGCAACGAACGATATCGGCCCGTGACGCGGAGATTGAAGGGTTGGAGCGCGAGCTGGCGCAGGTGAGGCGGGAGCTGGAAGTGGTCAGGGTGGAGAAGGGGAACCGGGGTGGTCGGTCCCATCCTTATTGCCGGCTGTTCCGGCGGTCCCCTTCCGTAATAGATATAGAAGATTAGGGTCTTTTTCTGGTAGGACGTTCTCTTGTTGTATGTGCGAAAGTAGAAGGTTCCATGTGAAAATCATACTGTGTGTGGAAAATAAAAGGAAAGCTAAGGCGTTGGTTGTCGAGTAGCTTCCTCACTTTCCACCCTTTCATTGTAAAATGCGTACTATTACTCTGCAGTGGGACGCCTTCAACTGCCATTGTGAATGGTTTCCGGAGGGGGAATACTGCCCCTTCTGTAATTCTGTGTGTGACACCACTCTCGAGGATTTCGAGGCTGGTGTCGGTGAGGGAGCCTGGCGTTGGTGGGGAAGGGTTGGTAAGTTATTTCCTGGGTTTTCTCTCTTGGGGTACTAAGGGTTTGATAGGTTGTGAGGAAGAAGAAGGGGTACTATGGGAGCGTTCCCTTTCGCCCTCACCAGCCCGGAAGGAGGAGGTGGTTCCCAGGCTCTCTAATTTTCTCGCGGAGACATCGGGGGGGGAGGCGCCGTGGGTGCGACCGGTGAAGAGGAAGGCGGAGGAGCTTCCTTCGGGAAGTAGTTCTAAGTGGATGAAAATTGAGGGTTCGGGGCCCTGGGTGTGGGCGTTCAAGGATCGGTCGAGTAGGTTGATCGCGTTGGACCCCCATGTGAAAGATGTGGGGGCCGGCGTAGGACCCCAGGGAACACCGAGTCGCTTGTATGCCCCCTTCCGTCCTGTAGTCTGAAAGTAAAAAAGAGTTTTATTGCGCTATACATATTTATTCTGTGCAATAACCCCGCCCCTGGTTCCCTCAAGCCCTGTCCTCCACTCGCTCTATCTCGACTCTGATCTCCAGGATCGACGTGTCCTCCTCCCTGCATTCCGCCCAGGCTAGCGCCTTATGGGATAGCCAATCCCGGAATTCGTTTCGGCTCAGCATTCTTGCCGCGACGAGGTCATAGACCTCCTTCTCCGTGATGTCACGAAGGCATCCCCAATAGCTGGGGGGTACTCCGGCGTTCCATTCGCGGATACAGTTGGTCACCCAGGCGATACTGACGCTGGTGGTGGTGGACGTGGAGGGTGATCCGGAGTACATTGAGTAGGGGCGGAGTAGATGTGTGCGGGTGAAGAGGTGTTGTCCTTTGACGGGGGTACTGCTTCACTGGTCTCGGTATATATTCCCTCAACAGCGTTTCGTTTTACCATTCTCTATTCTACGTTGGTACATGGAAACGGGAAATTTTCTTGCTACCCGCTTCTATTCCCACTCAAGGGGTCCCTCGTACGATTGTGAGGGTCCCGCTAGCCCTTGGGTCGGGGCCCCATCATTTTCTTCTTGATGAAGTTGTTCTTCGTTTACCAGAGCGGGCATTCCTTTGTAGGGGTCTTCTTTCTTGAAGGTCATGGACTTGAAGCTTCCTTCCAGCGCCTTCATGTCTTCCTCTGTAGTTCGCAGATCGAGCCAGCAGGTGAAATCCAGAAGGGTTGCTTCCTTGGAAGCAATCAGCTGATACATCTGTTCAGCTGTCAGATGCGCTACTGGCCCCCAGTGAGGTGCGGCCGGTAGCTTAGCAATTCGGTCCAGTTCGTCGTTTACCCTTTTAGCCACTATTCCAGAGATTTCCCACTCCCTTTGTTGACGTGCTTCTGTGGATCTCTTCCTTTTCACTGCCTTTACCAACGCATCGACGTTCCCCCCTACTAGCCCTTCCATCACGTACATTTTTGTACCCTTCAGCTTGGTCTTGGTCTTGGGGGTTCCGGAGTGGCACCATCGTAGGGGTCCCTGTATGGGGTCGTAATACAGGTCATTGTGTACCTGCCCCTTCACAGGGTCGTAGAAGGTCTCTTCCACCCGGTAGCTTACGTTTCGGTCCCTAGTGGGGATATAGTCCAAGGTCGATCCTGGCAGTAGTTGATGGGCGTATCGTTCTGCTTTGGTGAAGCTATCCCTTACTGGACGAGGATGTTGGTTCGAGGGTCCGTCTTGCCGCCTAAGGGTTGTAGCGGGGATTCGTTCGGCAGGCATGTAGTAATAGGACATTTGCTGAGTGTGGTGACTAGAGGTGTTCGTTGCTCTTAAGGGGACCTCTAATCCTTCTTATATACCTTGTCCCTCCTTTGTTTGCCTCTGCTTGAAGTGGGTAAAGCGGTGTTGTTGCGCTTCTCCCATTGGCCCGGTAAGGGGGCCGAGTCATCCCTTGTCCTTAGGTCATTGGGCAAGTCATTCATTCCGGCGAATTTGTCAATGGATTCCCAGGAATCTTCTGAGGGACCGTACCCTTCCCACCGAATTAGGTATTGGGGCTTCTTGCCATTCACTCGCCAATCCAATATGCGTTCCACGTTGTATTCTTCTTCCCCGGATTCCGTAGTGATTGGCACCGCTCTTGGTTGCATCCTGTCAAAGTCGGTGTCCGGGGTCACGGGCGAGAGTAGCCTGATATGAAAAACATTGTGGACTTTCATCGATGGTGGGAGGTCTAATCGATAAGCATGGGAGGATATCTTTTCCGTGACAGTGAAGGGACCGCCGCTTCGATTATCCAGTTTCTTTGATGGTCGCTTGGTTTTTATGTTTGTAAGGGACAACCAGACCCTCTGTCCTACTTCGAGCTCCTTCGTTGTTTTGGCTTCAGTCCGTCGAGTCTCCATCGATGCTTTGGCTTCGTCCCACACTCGTTGCATAGTTTCTGCTTTGGTGGTGGCTGTTTGACTTTCGCCTGAGTCTCCTGGGGTTGACTTAGGTTCGTTCACCCAGTCCGGGCTTAGTCCGTACACTATCTCCAAGGCTGATAGTCCAGTGGTTTGGTTTTTGTGATTATTATGGCAGAACTCGGCTATCGGTAACCAGTCTACCCAGTCGTTCTGTTGGTATCCGCAAAAGGTTCTGAGGTATCCTTCCACCCACTGATTTGTCCTCTCGGATAATCCATCTGTCTGGGGGTGGTAGGCCGTGGAGAAGCTTGGCTGTATTCCGAGTTTCTTGTATAAAGTTCTGATGAAGTTATTGTTGAAAACTCTACCCCGATCCGATACCGTTGATGAGGGGGTTCCGTGTAGTTTCCACACGTTTTAGATGAATATATCTGCCATCTCCTCGGCAGAGGTTGTTTCTTGGCAGGGGATGAAGTGCGCTTGTCTGGAAAATTGGTCGACCACTGTTAGTATACTGTCGTACCCCTTTGACGGGGGTAGCTTCACTATGAGGTCGTATTCTATTGCTTTCCAGGGTTGATTTGGAATGTCTAGGGGTTTTGGTCCGACAGTAGTATTGTGTTGTTTGGCCCTTCCACAGACTCGGCATGAGTCGACGAAGTGGTTTATTTGGGCTTTCATTCCCGGCCAGAAGTATCCCCTTTTGATCAGGTCAAGGGTTCTTGCTTGACCCTGATGACCGACTACTGTACTGTCCCTAATTATAACCACGGGTAGCATCACGCACCCCCGTGGTTGTGGTTAGATCTATTGAGTTGTGCGTCACGGTTTTGCACGCGTGGTTAACGGCTAACTTTTTGTCACAAAGCAATCAACAGATTAGAAAAGAGTGATTAGACGACGTGCTGAATACACAATCATATGCAAATTAATAGCCCATACCCTGTAATTACTCCAAACACTCACCACCAATATAATCGAATCGGTCTTTAAACTCAACAACATCTGGTGGGAGCGTGCCTGGGCAAATGCCATGTGAAATGTTAGGCTTTTAATTCGTCTCTCCTTGAGGCTCAGGGTGAAAACAACAGACATTAAATGTAGCTAATTATTTGCAGCCCCTCATATACAAGACCTATGTCTCCTCTAGACCCAGCCTACTGTAAGTAGCCCCAGCAACTTGTCACGCAGCGCATACGCCCCAGTGGTTATCATGCAACTGATTTTTTGTCACGCGGCGCAAGCGCCGCGTTGGTACAATTAGGGACAGTACAGTACTTTGGAATCGTGATAAGTTTCTAGTATGTTCTTTCAAATGCTCTTGTCTTCCGGTACGTATACTGGGCCTTTGTACCATAGTAGGTCCTCTCTCCATTCGTACTTATTGAACTGTTTTCGGACAGAGGGCGGTAGCCGATCCTTATTCTTGGTACTGCAGATCAGTTCGGTTAACGAAGGATCCTCGAGTTGGGCTTCTCTGATTTCTTGTATATGGTCGGTCGCTATGGATGAATGGAACCCAAGGAACCTTTCGGTTGGGAGCATCACCATCGGCGGGTTAGGTACGTCACTGTGATCATGCCGTCTGGACAGTGCGTCTGGTTTAGTAGACATTTTCCCTGGTCGAAAGACTATGTGGAAGTTGAACGCTCCTAATATGGTATGCCACCTCGCATGCCTTCTATTCCATACCTGGGCCTCTTGCCAGTATTGTAAGTTCCGGTGGTCAGTATAAACTGTCACCAGGATAATGGTCCCCTCCAGATATAGTCTCCACTCTAGGAGAGCCTGGATTATCGCCAGCAGCTCCTTGTCGTGGGTATCGTAGTTCCTTTCTGGGGGGGTAAACCATTTTGACATGAAGGCGATCGGGTGCATTCTATCGTCGTTTCCCTTTTGGCTCAGTATGGCTCCCATGGCGACCCCTGAAGTGTCTGTTTCCAGATAGTATGGTTTCTCGGGGTCAGGATGGATTAGCACCGGTTGTAGACCGATTCTCTTCTTAATCTCAGCGAAGGATTCCTCGTGTTTTGCGGTCCATTCCCATTTGGTGTCCTTCTTCGTTAGTTCAGTGAGCGGTTTGGCGATAGAGCTGAAGTCTTGGACGAATCTCCTGTAGAAGTTAGCAAATCCTAGGAAAGATTGTAATTGTTTGACGGTGGTAGGGGGTCTCCATTCGGCTATTGCTTGAACCTTCTTTTGTTCCATGGAAACTCCCTCTGGTGAGATAACTATACCGATGAAATCCATTGTGGTGGTGTAGAAGTTACATTTGTGGGGTTTTAGGAAGAGATGATTTGCTCTTAATCTTCGTAGAACTTCCCTGACGTGTTCAGTGTGTTCCTCGATATTGGTGGAGAAGACTACTATATCGTCCATATATACGACCATCGTGACATCGATGAGGTCATGGAAGATGTGGTTCATCAGCCGCTGGAAGGTGGCTGGTCCGTTCCTAATACCGAAGGGCATCACTAGATATTTGAAGAGGCCTTCTTTGGTTCTAAAGGCGGTCTTCCATTCATCTCCTTCCCTAATCCTTATGTTATTAAAACCCCACCAAATGTCCATCTTCGAGAAAACTTTGGCTTCCTTAAACTTCTCTATCAGGTCCGCTTGCACGGGCATTGGGAATTGATCTGGTTTAGTAATGGCGTTTAGTTTTCGGTAGTCCACTACCAATCGTAATCCACCATCCGCTTTCTTGACGTAGAAACACGGGGCAGCTATGCTGGAAGTGCTGGGTCTTATTTTCCCATCTTTCAATTCTTTATCCAGGTACTCTTTGAGTGCTCTGGATTTGGCTGGTGACATGGGGTATGTCTTAGCTGGTCTCGGTAGTTCTGCGTTTTCTAAGAGGTTAATACTGCAATCATAGGGTCGGTGTTCTGGAAGTTCACTGAAACCCTCTTCCTGGAAGAGATCCACGAAATCGGCTATCTGTTCTGGTATTATGGGTTCATCCTGAAGCTTCGCTTCTTTGGCATGAGCCTCTTCTTGGTAGGTGATGCTTAGGTCATTCCAGTCTATAATCGGTTTGGCGTCTCGTAGCCAATCCCGTCCTAAGATCAATTCTGTATCCCCCAAGGACAGCATGTAGAAGTCGCAGTCAAGCGTCTTCCCTTCTACATCTATCCTTAGAGTAGCTTTCTTAGTGATCGGTTCCTCTACCTCCTTTCCATCTATGGCTATCACTTTCTTTGGAAAGCGGAGTGGTTCCGTCTGTACCCCCTTATCCTCTACGTAGTTTGTATTGATGAAATTCCTGGTAGATCCAGAGTCGATAAGGGTCTTTACTGGGTCCATGATTCCCTCCACCGCAATGTATATTGTTGACTGGTTATCGGATTTCTTGAGGTAACATACATGCGGTGGAGTCTCTTTCTCGGGGTACTCGGTCATGGCTCCCGAGCCCCTTACTCGTTTTCCGAGTCCGACGAATACTCTGAGGGTGCTTTTGCGGCTTTTCCTTTAACAGTCCCTGTGTTGGCGTTTGGGTCAAGTGTCCACTTTCCTTTGCAGTTCTTTATCATATGTCCTGGCTTTGCACATTTTAAGCATAGCCCGTTGTCCCGTCGACGCTTCTTTTCTTCGTCCGGGATTCTGATAATGTTGGGAGGTAAGGACTTTGACGTGTTTGATGTGGTAGCGGTTTTACCACGATCAACATGGGATGATTGGTTATTCCGGTTTTGATGGTTCTCCTTTTTATGTGAGTTTTGGTGATTGGTAAATACCATGTCGTCGGCCTTACCGGCGAATACCACCCAGTTATCCAGTGTCCAACTGTCGGTGTCGGATCCGGAATACATCGCCATTCTGGTCAACTCCTCTTGTACTTCCGGTTTCAATCCCTCCTTGAATTTATCTATGAGCGCTTCCTCATTCCAGCTGACCTCCAGGGCTAGCGTCCTGAACTTGGTAGCGTAATCCTGCGCGCTATTGGTTTGCCTAAGATTACCCAGCTCCCTAACTGCTTTTTCCTTTTTGACAGGGTCTGCGAAGGAATCTAGGAAGGCCTTCCTGAAGACTTCCCAACTCTGGAAGAACTCATGATCTTCTTCTCGAATGAACTTCTGTAGGAGGGGTTGAGCCCAGTCGTCAGCTTTCACTTCAGCCATATTGGAAAGGGTGCTTCGGATCTTCCTTGTGTCATCGATATCGAAGTCGTCATAGTCTGCGAAATGTGCTTCCATCTTGGTCATAAACGCTTCGGCTTCTCTACCCTTCTTTCCGTTAAACCTATCAGGTCGTCGGGCCCTGGCTTCCTTGGGAATCGAAGGCTTCTTATGTGCCGGGCTCAGACTTCGTTCCGACGAGGCGTCATGCCGGAAAGAGGCTCGCCTGCGTGTTGTTCGCTCTGGGGCTATCGCTGTGGATTCCGCCAGTGGGTTGCCTAATGGAATAGTGGCGTGCGATTCTCATCTCAGCGTTGTTGGCCTCTCTTCGGACGGCTCCCAACCCCTTCGTGCGGGTGGTTCTTGTCGGTCTCGGGTAGTGTGAGATCCTCGGTCCTCGACTACCTGGAGTAGCTCTTTGATGGTATCTAATTTGGTTTTTTGTAAGTTGAGTACCGCATTAATGGCCTTAAGCGATTCGTTCAGGCTCTGTTCGTCCCTTGACGATCCCGCGTCCCTTAGTATAAGATTGGTGGTTTCTTGTACTTTGGAGATATCTCTGTTGATGTCCTTGAACACTCGTTCGAGCGCCTTATCCATGGCTACAAGGGTTCCGGTCTGGGTTTGCATCTGTTCATGTACTCTTTGTGTATTTGTACTAATGATATCGGTGTCCCTTTCTACCCTTCTAAAGCCATTGTGAAGGTCCGTTCCATGCTGCATCCCTTGTGCGTGGACGAGGTTTGCTGTCTGGCGCGTGGCTGTCATTTCCGTTGATAGGCTGCGTTGTAGCGCTTTGAGCCCATCCCCGATAGCGCCAATCATTTGTTGGGCTGCCTCGGTGGTAATGACCCATTGTTGGCTTCCTGATACTAGGGCCTGTAGGGACCGGATTTCAGTGGTCGTTGTATCGGCATCGGTTGTTGTCTCTGGTTCAGCGGGTCCCTGCTGCAAGTGGTCGGTAATCACCTGCGTCATATCATCGACTATCTGAAGCGAGTCGTCTCCCCTAACAGGTGGAGGAGCGAACAGGAGATGACCTGGCATAACTCTACTGGGTTTGGGCTCTTGTGGCTGAATGTGCACTAAGGTTGGTGGTTCTGGTGGCGGTACCGTCCTACTCCTTACTGGGTCTGGTAGCAGTCCGTGCAAAGGGGGCGCTCCTTCTGCTCGGCTGCCGGTTCTAGTTACTGGTCTACTGGTCATATCCTTCTTTCTGGTGTTCCACTGGTTGAGCAATAATCTTGCTTTATAATGTTGTGACCTGTTCTGGCTCTTGGGGTTCTAGGCTCAAGGAGTGGTCGTCTATTCTGTAGTTCCTTTACAAGTCTGAAGCGTATGTTATATCTAAGTCTCTGTTTGTATTCGTATAGCTAAGTGTGTTACAAGTCACCGTGGTTGACGAGATAAAGCAAGATGGGGCGCCATCTTGCTTCTGTCGCTCTTTATATACGTGAAAGGTGGGTGAGTCATCCTCTGCAGTCCGCAGTCCGCAGTCCGTAGTCTGCAGTCACGTGCGTCGTTAACGGCTTATTGGGCGTTGGGGAGACGATCACGTGTATCAGTCATTAGTTACGTAAGTGCAGCTGGGGTTGGCGCGGCTCCGAATCTTATAGGAGCCGCTTTATAATCCTAGGGTCACGTGACAGGTCGAGCTCGAGCTGCATTACTGGAGAGAGATCTTACCAGCTCGAGTGTTACGTTACGGTGGTTACGGGTCACGTGACGTGAGATGTGACCCGGAACGACTAAGGTGAAATTGTATAAAAGGGTAAAAAATGTGGGTCTTCCCTGGGTGGGTTGCAACATTATCCCCCCCTTAATACGCTTTTTTGGAGGATTCCGAAAACGCGTAAAATTATTAAGGGAAGACAAAATAGGGGTTATTCCCCGCGTATACCCAGTCCACATTCCCTTCGACCCAGGCGTCGCCTTCCTCCCCTTCGATGTCCGACCAGCACTTCATGATTCCGGCGCGGCTGTTGCCTAGAATCACCGTCGGCCGCACCTTCATTGTCTTCACGTGGCTGTAGCGCCCTGTGAAGTCCGCCTCGTACTGGCTCAGCGCTTTGAGCGAGTACTTCCCGTTCGTATGGACCATGTCGTCCATGATCCATACGTCCGCATCCTCGGATAGCGCTCCGACATTCCACATGTTACACATACGGCTGTGCGTCCCTCTGGACCGCGCGAACACCGTCTTCCCCGTCCCTGTCTCCCCCTCTATCACCAGGATCCGGTGTCGCCTCCCGGGCGCCTTCGGGGGGACCTCCCGTTCGAACCACCTCTCGACTTGATCGATGTGGTCACGTAACGCCGGGACGGGAAGGTCGATGGGTATGGCCAGGAGTAGACCGGCGTCCTCCTTGTATGTGTAGTCGGCGTAAGCGGGCACCGAATTCCACGCCATCGTCAGTTGCAAGGGTCGTAGCTTTTTGTATCGCTGGTAGAAGTCCACTTTGGACTCCGCTGCGATGATCTCTAGGCCGTCCTCCAAGTCAGCCTGCGCGCGGGATCTTTTCCCGCCCTTCCCTTTCACTAGTATCTCCTCCATCGCCTCCTCTGTAAGCTCACCCGCCATCAGCTCTTCCACCTCCTCTCCGTTCGCCCCTACATCCTTCCATGGGTAGTGGAAGGTGGTCCGTGTTGGGTTCCCGCCTGGGCCGTCGCGGAGGTCCTTTGGGGCGACGTTGGGGTGTACCCCTTCGAAGTCCCAGAAGCAGGGGTTCTGGGTATTCCACCTGTTCTTTCGGTGGGCGCTTATCGTTAAAGCGTGGACGTGGAGTGGGCGCTCCGGGTCGTAATCCAGTTGTTCTGGATCATGCCGCTCGACAACGGCCAGCGTTCGCCAGTGGTTCGTACGGGACCGGCAAAAGGCCTCGATCCTCGCCACTAACCCGGCGGTGGGTTCCTCGCGTAACTTGCTCCATGTAACGAGGACCGCCCTGGAGATGATGTGGAGGCTGGGTGTAGCGTTATGGGAGGGGCCGGCTTGAGACATGTCTGCGGTGAGGTATGGGAGGGTTTAGCCTTCCGTCCCCCTCATCCTTTATCCTCCTGGGACTTGGGTTCCTTTCTGGTCGCTGAGATTCTTTCTTCCGATGCGAGCCTTTCCTTTTCTCGGCCGCCGAGGCGCCCTCTGTGTCGCTGAGGCATTCCCTCAACCGCCAAGATATCCTTTCGACCGCCGGGGCGTTCCTTCGGCCGCCGAGGCATTCCTTCGGTCGCCGAGGCGTTTCTTCGGCCGCCGAAACATTCCTTCGGCCGCCGAAGCATTCCTTCAGCCGCCGAAGCATTCCTTTGGTCGCCGAAGCATTCTTTCAGCCGCCGAAGCATTCCTTCGGCCGTCGAAGACTTCCTTCGGTCGACGCATCTCCGAGGGGTGCCCTCCCTTCGCTCCTCGTGACACCGACCCCGCAAGCGGGGACCCCCGGTGTCCACTTCATCGACTTCGGTCGGTGCCCCCTCTCCGACCCCTCCGGTATAATGGTATAGAGGGAGATAGGGAGATAATAGGGTAGATAGGGTGAATGTGTCGGCTATATAGTTCTCCCGGGACCACTGGAATCACGTGTTTTGGGGTTTGTTGTTTTTCCGTGGCCCAGTCACGTGATCTTCTTGTTCCCCTTCGCATATATATATCCAGGCGTTTTCTGGTTTGACAGTCCGCGTACTCAGTTGATACTCCTATTCTACTCCACCCCCTCCCTACTCGTATCACTGATGCCTTGCACCGTCACTGCTCATTCTCAACTCGTCGCTGCCTATAAGGTGCAGCAGGAGCAGCTGTGCCAACTCCAGGCGACTGCGGCTTCCTCTCGCCCGGTTGTTTCGGCCAACCATGCCAAGTGCCTGGCCGAGAAGGCCACTCTGAAGGCCCAGCTGGACCGCCTTCAGGCAAAGCGGGCGGCTATGGCCGCCCGTATTACCTCGTTGTCGGACGACAACGATAATCTACGCGCGGCGCTATCGTCGGTGCAAAGGACGATTTCAAGTTGGGACGTGGAGATTGAGGGGCTGGAACGGGCTCTGGCCCGGGCGAAGCGGGAGTTGGAGGTGGTCAGGGTGGAGAAGGGGAGTTGGACTGGCCGGGCGCACCCTTATCGGCGGCCGGTAGCAAGGTCCCCTTCTGTAACAGATATAGAAGACTAGGGTCGTGTGTTCTGTTTTTGTGAAAGGAATGTTCCTTTCTTTTATCCGTTGTGAAAAAGGGTTATAGCAAGGTCCCCTTCTGTGATAGATATAGAAGACTAGGGTCGTGCATTCTGTCCTTGTGAAAAGAATGTTCCTTTCTTTTATCCGTTGTGAAAAAGGGTTCTTTGAACCGGGGATAAAAGGTCGTTGGCGTATCGGGTGAGGGGGGTCAATTCCCTCTTACTTCACTTCTTATTCCCGAGATGCGCACTATTACCTTGCAGTGGGATGCTTTTAACTGTCACTGCAACTGGTTTCCGGAGGGGGATTATTGTCCCTTTTGTGATTCTGTTTGCGACGCGACCCTCGAGGATTTTGAGGGTGGTGTTGGCGAGGGCCTATGGCGTTGGTGGGGTGACAATGGTAAGTCATTTCGTAATCGTTGTTCTCCCTTTGTTCTAATAGTTCGAAAGCTTGTGAGGATGAAGAAAAGGTGGTGTGGGAGCGCTCTCCCTCCCCTTCTCCCTTATCTAAAGGGGAGGGGTCGGTTCCTTCCGACCTTTCGAACTTCCTTTCGGAGACATCCGGGGGAGAGGCGCCGTGGGTTCGGGTCGCCAAGAGGAAGGCTGAGGAGCCTTCTTTGGGACGCAATCCCAAACGGTCGCGAGCTGAGGGCTCGGGTCCTTGGGTGTGGGCGTTCAAGGATCGGTCTAGCGGGTTGATGGCGTTGGACGCCCGTCTGAAGGATGTGGGATCCGGTAGGGGGCCCCGAGGGGAACCGAGTCGTTTGTACGTGCCCTTTCGACCTGTAGTGAGGAAATAGAGGGTTCTTGTGTGTTACATATATGTCTATCTATACAGTAACACCGTTCGCAAGTTCCCTTAGAGTCTGCCCTCCACTTGTTCCGTTTCGACCCAGACTTCCAGGACCGATGTGTCCTCCTCCCTACACTCTGCCCAGGCTAGCGCTTTATGGGACAGCCAATCCCGGAACTCGTTTCAGCTTGGCATCCTAGCCACGACAAGGTCGTAGACCTCCTTCTCTGTGATGTCACGGAGGCATCCCCAATAGCCGGGGGGTACTCCTGCCTTCCATTCGCGGATGCAATCCGTCACCCATGCGATACTAACGCGGGTAGTGGTGGTGCTGGAGGGGGATTCAGAGTACATGGAGTGGGTGATTGAATTGAACGAGTAGGAGTAGGTTAAGTTTTGATGGTAGTGTCGCCTCTCTAACCCCCTTTATGTACGTCGCCTCAATTGTTTGCTATTCTTTGTCTAAGGTTACATGGCAGCCGTGAAAATTTCGCTTCTATTCCCACTCCAAGGGTCCTTTGTGTGCTTGCGGGGGGACCACCGCTTCTGGGTTGAAGGCTTCGACCTTCTTCTTCTCTTGAAGTAGTTGCTCCTTGCTTATCAACGGGGGCATACCCTTAAAGGAGGTATCTTCCTCGAAGGCCATGGGCTTGAAGCTCCCTTCCAGGGCCTTCATTTCCCCATCTGGCATTCGTAGGTCCAGCCAGCAGGTGAAATCCAGCAGAGTTGCTTCTTTCAAGGCGATTAGCTGGTACATCTGCTCGATCGTTAGATGTGCGACCGGTCCCCAATGGGGGGCGGCCGGTAACTTGGCGATTCGATCCAGCTCGTCGTTCACCCGCTTCACAACTATTCCAGAGATCTCCCACTCCCTTTGCTGGCGCGCTTCTGTGGACCTCTTCCTTTTTACTGCCTTGACCAACGCATCGATGTTCCCCCCTACCAGACCCTCCATTACGTACATCTTCGTTCCTTTCAGTTTAGTCTTGGTCTTGGGGGCTCCAGAGTGGCACCATTGTAAGGGTCCTCGTATGGGGTCGTAGTAGAGATCGTTGTGTATCTGCCCCTTTACAGGGTCGTAGAAAGTCTCTTCTACCCAATAACTTACGTCGCGGTCTCTAGTGGGGATATAGTCCAGGGTCGACCCTGGTAGTAGCTGGTGGGCATATCGCTCTGCTTCGGCGAAGCTATCCCTAACTGGGCGAGGGTGAGAGCTGGAGGGTCCATGCTCCCGCCTGAAGGTGGTTGCGGGTGTTCGTTCAGCCGGCATATAGTAGTAAGACATTTACTTTGGTGTAGTAGCTCCAATGGGATCTTGGCAGGTCTCGATGTTTTCCTAAGAGGGTTTTCTTGTCTTCTTATATACTCTCCCTCTCCTTTGTTTGTTCTTGCTAGTCTCGGGCAAAGCGGTGTCGCCGTGTCCCTGCCATTGGCCGGGCAGGGGTGCCGAGTCATCCCGGGAGCGCAAGTCATTGAGCAAGTCATTCATCCCAGCGAACTTGTCAATGGACTCCCAGGAATCTTCTGAGGGGTTGTATCCCTCCCATCGGATTAGGTACTAAGGCTTCTTGCCATTCATCCGCCAATCCAGTATACGTTCCACGTTATACTCTTCTTCCCCAGATTCCATAATGATTGGCGCTGTCTTTGGTTGTATCCTGTCAAAGTCGGTGTCCGGTGTCACTGGGGATAGAAGTCCGATGTGAAAGATGTTATGGATCTTCATAGATGGTGGGAGATCCAGACGGTAGGCGTGAGAAGATATCTTTTCCGTGATGATGAAAGGACCTCCGCTTCGGTTGTCTAGTTTTTTTGATGGCCTTTTTAATCTTATATTGGTAAGGGACAGCCACACCTTCTGGCCGACTTGGTATTCTCTCCCTGGCTTCGTTTTGGCCCTTTGTATTTCCATGGAGGCCTTGGCTTCATCCCAGATTCGCTGCATAGCGGCTGCTTTGGAGGCTCCTACTGGGCTCTCGCCTTCCCCCTTATCGCTTACATCCGGTTTGGGTTCGTTAGCCCATTTGGGATCTCGTCCGTATACTATTTGGAAAGCCGACAGTCCAGTAGTTCAGTTCTTGTGAATGTTATGGCAGAACTCGGCTATGGGTAAGCAATCTACCCAGTCGTCCTGCTGATATCCGCAAAAGGTTCTGAGGTACCCTTCCACCCATTGATTTGTCCTTTCGGACAGCCCGTCGGTTTGAGGGTGATAGGCGGTTGAGAAACTCGGTTGTATTCCGAGCTTCTTGTATAGCGTCCTGATGAAATTATTATTGAACACTCTACCCCGGTCTGACACCGTGGATAGGGGGGTCCTGTGTAGCTTCCAAACGTTCTTGATGAATAGGTCCGCCATTTCCTCAGCGGAGGTTGCTTCCCGGCAGGGAATGAAGTGTGCTTGTCTAGAGAAGCGGTCCACTACGGTTAGGATGCTATCGTAGCCCCTGGATAGTGGCAGTTTCACGATTAGGTCATATTCGATAGCCTCCCAGGGCTGGCTGGGAATATCTAGGGGCTTTGGTTCTATCGTAGTGTTATGCTGCTTCGTTCTTCCGCATATTCGGCAGGAATCGACGAACCGGTTTACTTGGGCCTTCATCCCAGGCCAGTAGTACCCCCTTTTGATCAGGTCGAGGGTTCTAGCTTGACCCTGATGCCCGGCTACCTTGGAGTCGTGGTAGGTTTCTAGTATGTTCTTACGAATGCTCTTGTCTTCTGGTACGTACACTCGTCCCTTATACCACAGTAGGTCCTCCCTCCATTCATACTTGTCAAACTGTCTCCGGACGGAGGGAGGCAACCGGTCCTTGTTCTGGGTACTGGAGATCAGTTCAGTCAATGATGGGTCTTCGAGTTGAGCTTCCCTGATCTCCTGTATATGGTCGGTTACTATGGACGCGTGGAACCCAATGAATTTCTCAGTTGGGAGCATCACCATCGGTGGGTTAGGTACGTCACTATGATCGTGCCTTCTGGACAGTGCATCTGGTTTAGTAGACATTTTTCCTGGTCGGAAAACTATGTGGAAGTTGAATGCTCCTAGTATGGTATGCCACCTAGCGTGCCTTCTGTTCCATACCTGAGCCTCTTGCCAATATTGCAGATTTCGATGGTCGGTGTATACTGTCACAGGGATAATGGTCCCTTCCAAGTATAATCTCCATTCTAGGAGGGCCTGGATTATTGCAAGCAGTTCCTTATCATGTGTGTCGTAGTTTCTTTCCGGGGGAGTGAATCCTTTTGACATGAAGGCTATCGGGTGCATCCTGTCATCGTCCCCCTTTTGGCTCAGTATAGCTCCCATGGCAACCCCCGATGCGTCTGTCTCCAAGTAATATGGCTTATTGGGATCCGGGTGTATTAGCACTGGTTGTAGGCCGATCCTTTTCTTGATCTCTACAAAGGATTCCTCGTGTTTCATGGTCCATTCCCATTTAGTGTCTTTCTTCATTAGTTCGGTCAGTGGTTTGGCAATAGAGCTGAAGTCTTGGACAAATCTCCTGTGATTGTAATTGCTTGACAGTGGTGGGGGGCCTCCATTCGGTTATTGCTTGTACTTTTTTTGTTCCATGGAAACCCCTTCCAGTGAAATAACTATACCGATGAAATCCGTGGTGGTGGTGTAGAAGTTACATTTGTGGGGTTTTAGGAAAAGATGATTGGCCCTTAACCTTTGTAAAACTTCTCTGACATGTTCAGTGTGTTCCTCGATATTGGTGGAGAAGACCACTATATCGTCCATATATACGACCATCGTGACATCGATAAGGTCATGGAAGATGTGGTTCATCAGCCGCTGGAAGGTGGCTGGTCCGTTCCTAATACCGAAGGGCATCACTAGATATTCGAAGAGGCCTTCTTTGGTTCTAAATGCGGTCTTCCATTCGTCTCCTTCCTTAATCCTTATGTTATTAAAACCCCACTGAATGTCCATCTTCGAAAAGATTTTGGCTTCCTTAAACTTCTCTATCAAGTCCGCCTGCACTGGCATTGGGAATTGGTCTGGTTTAGTGATAGCGTTTAGTTTTCGGTAGTCTACCACCAGTCGTAATCCACCGTCAGCTTTCTTAACGTAGAAGCACGGGGCGGCTATACTGGAGGTACTGGGCCTTATTTTCCCATCCTTCAATTCTTTATCCAGGTACTCTTTGAGCGCTCTGGATTCTGCGGGTGACATGGGGTACGTCTTAGCCGGCCTCGGTAGTTCTGCGTTTTCTAGAAGGTTAATGCTGCAATCGTAGGGCCGGTGTTCTGGGAGTTCACTGAAACCTTCTTCCTGAAAGACGTCTACGAAATCGGCTATCTGTTCTGGTATTAGAGGCTCGTCCTGAAGCTTTGCTTCTTTGGCATGAACCTCTTCTCGGTAGGTGATACTTAGGTCATTCCAGTCTATAATCGGTTTGGCGTCTCTTAGCCAATCCCGTCCTAAGATCAACTCTGTGTCTCCTAAGGATAGCATGTAAAAGTCGCAGTCAAGCGCTTTCCCTTCTACATCTATCCTTAGGGTAGCTTTCTTGGTAATCGGTTCCTCTACCTCCTTTCCATCTATGGCTATTACTTTCTTTGGAAAGCGAAGTGGTTCCGTCTGTATCCCTTTGTCTTCCACATAATTTGTGTCTATGAAATTCCTGGTAGATCCAGAATCGATACGGGTCTTTGCTGGGTCCATGATTCCCTCCACCGCGATGTATATTGTTGATTGATTATCAGATTTCTTGAAGTAACATACATGCGGTAGAGTTTCTGTTTCGGGGTGCTCGGCCATGGCTTCCGAGTCCCTTATTCGTTTTCCGAATCCGATGAGTACTCCGAGGGCGCCTTTGCGGCTTTTCCTTTAACAGTTCCTGTGTTAGTGTTTGGATCAAGCGTCCACTTTCCTTTGCAATTCTTTATCATATGTCCTGGCTTTGCACACTTTAAGCAGAGCCTGTTGTCTCGGCGACGCTTCTTTTCTTCATCTGGAATCTTGACTATGTTGGGGGACAAGGGCTTTGATGTACTTGATGTGGTGGCAGTTTTACCGTGATCAGCACTGGATGATTGGGTATTCCAGTTTTGATGGTTTTCCTTTTTCTGGGAATTTCGGTGACTGGTAAATACCATATTGTCGGCTTTACCGGCGAATACCACCCAGTTGTCCAGTGTCCAGTTGTCGGTGTCGGATCCGGAATACATTGCCATCCTAGTCAGTTCCTCCCGTACCTCCGATTTTAGTCCTTCCTTGAATTTGTCTATGAGTGCCTCCTCGTTCCAGTTGACTTCCAGGGCTAGCATTCTGAATTTGGTAGTGTAATCTTGCGCGCTATTGGTTTGCCTAAGATTACCCAGTTCCCTAACTGCCTTTTCCTTCTTGACGGGGTCTGCAAAGGAGTCTAGGAAAGCTTTCCTGAAGACTTCCCAGCTCTGGAAGAACTCATGATCTTCTTCTTGAATGAACTTTTGTAGGAGGGGTTGCGCCCAGTCGTCAGCTTTCCCTTCAGCCATATTTGAAAGGGTGCTTCGGATCTTCCTTATGTCATCGATGTCGAAGTCATCGTAGTCTGCAAAGTGTGCCTCCATTTTGGTCATAAACGCCTCAGCTTCCCTTCCCTTCTTCCCGTTAAATCTATCGGGTCGTCGGGCCCTAGCTTCCTTGGGAATCAAGGGTTTTCTGCGCGACGGGCTCGGGCTTCGCTCCGGCGCGGCGTGACGTCGGAAGGAGGCTCGCCTGTGTGTTGTCCGTTCCGGAGCTATTGCCGTGGACTCTGCTAGAGGGTTGCCTAATGGCATAGGTATATGGGCTTCTCGTCTCAGTGTCGCCGGTCTTCCTTCGGAGGGCTCCCAGCCTCTTCGTGCGGATGGCTCTTGTCGGTCTCGGGTAGTGTGGGATCCTCGATCCTCGACTACCTGGAGTAGTTCTTCGATGGTGTCTAATTTAGTCCTTTGCGAGACAAGTACCGCATTAATGGCCCTGAGGGATTCGTTTAGACCTTGCCCGTCCTTCGCCGATCCCACGTCCCTTAGTATTAAGTTGGTAGTTTCTTGTAACTTGGAAACATCCCTGTTGAGGTCCTTAAAAACCCGTTCGAAAGCCTTATCCATGGTGGTGAGGGTCCCAGTCTGAGCTTGTATCTGCTCGTATATTTTATGTGTGTTTGTGCTGATGATGCCGGTATCCCTATCGATCCTCCTAAAGCCGTTGTGGAGGTCCGTTCCCTGTTGCATTCCTTGTGTGTGGACAAGGTTTGCTGTCTGACGTGTAGCTGTCATTTCCCTTGATAGGCTGCCTTGTAGTGCTTTAAGTCCTTCCCCGATGGCGGTAATCATTTGTTGGACCGCTTCAGTGGTAATGACTTGTGGTTGGCTTCCTGATACTAGGGCCTGTAGGGATCGGATTTCGGTGGTTGTTGTATCGGCATCGGTTGTTGTCTCTGGTTCAGCGGGTTTCTGCTGCAAGTGATCGGTCTGCTGCAAGTGATCGGTAATCACCTGCGTCATATCGTCCACTATCTGAAGCGAGTCGTCTCCCCTTACAGGTGGGGGAACGAGCAAGAGATGGCCTGGTGTGACTCTACTGGGTTCAGGCTCTTGTGGCTGAATGTGCACCAGGGTCGGTGGGTCGGGTGGCGGTACCGTCCTACTCCTTACTGGATCTGGTAACAGTCCGTGCAAAGGGGGCGCTCCTTCTGCTCGGCTGCTGGTTCTGGTTACTGGTCTACTGGTCATGTTCTTCGTTCTGATGTTCCACTGGTTGAGCAATAATCTTGCTTTATAATGTTGTGACCTGTTCTGGCTCTTGGGGTTCTAGGCTCAAGGAGTGGTCGTCTATTCTGTAGTTCCTTTACAAGTCTGAAGTGTATGTTATATCTAAGTCTCTGTTTGTATTCGTATAGCTAAGTGTGTTACAAGTCACCGTGGTTGACGAGATAAAGCAAGATGGGGCGCCATCTTGCTTCTGTCGCTCTTTATATACGTGAAAGGTGGGTGAGTCATCCTCCGCAGTCCGCAGTCCGTAGTCTGCAGTCACGTGAGTCGTTAATGGCTTATTGGGCGTTGGGGAGACAATCACGTGTATCAGTCATTAGTTACGTAAGTGCAGCTAGGGTTGGCGCGGCTCCGAACCTTATAGGAGCCGCTTTATAATCCTAGGGTCACGTGACAGGTCGAGCTCGAGCTGCATTACTGGAGAGAGATGTTACCAGCTCAAGTGTTACATTACGGTGGTTACGAGTCACGTGACGGGTTACAGGTCACGTGATAGGTCGAGCTCGAGCTGCATTACTGGAGAGAGATCTTACCAGCTCAAGTGTTACGTTACGGTGGTTACGAGTCACGTGACGGGTTACAGGTCACGTGATAGGTCGAGCTCGAGCTGCATTACTGGAGAGAGATCTTACCAGCTCAAGTGTTACGTTACGGTGGTTACGGGTCATGTGACATGAGATGTGACCCGGAACGACTAAGGTGAAATCATATAAAAGGGTAAAAAATGTGGGTCTTCCCTGGGTGGGTTGCAACAGAGAGCAAGACGGCGCCCCATCTTGCTTTATCTCGTCCACCACAGTGACTTGTAAACACACTAGATATACGAATACAGACAAAGACTTAACATTACAAACGCATCAGAACCTCGTAGAGGAAACAACAGGATAGAACGACCACTCCTTGAGCTCAGAACAATAGAATCAGAACAGGTCACGACATTATAAAGCAAGATTATTGCTCAACCAGTGGAACATTAAAGAACAGACATGACGAGTAGACCAGTAACCAGAACCGGCAGCCGAGCGGAGGGGGCGCCACCCCTACTCGGACTGCTACCAGACCCTGTGAGAAGTAGGACGACGCAGCCACCAGACACACCGACCCTTATATACATCGAACCGCAGGAACCCGAACCCAGTCGTATTATGCCAGGACATCTCTTATTTGGCCGGCCAGCAGTGGAAGCCGACGAATCGCTCCGAATAGTAGACAACATGACACAGGTGATCACGGATCACCTGCAGCAAACTCCAACTGGAGCGCCGGTAAACACAGACACCACAGTTACAGAAACCCAGTCCCTGCAAGCTCTGGTATCAGGCCCCCAACCGCGGGTTATTACCGCAGAGGCCATCCCACAGATGGTTATCGCCATAGGCGAGGGCCTCAAGGCGCTGCAAAGCAGCCTATCTAGGGAAGTAACAGCCACGCGCCAAACAACGGACCTGGTCCATGCGCAAAACACGCGGCAGGAGTCCGAGCTTGAAAACGGCTTTAAGAGGATAGAGGAGGGCACTGGACACATCGCCGCAAACACGCAGAGAGTACACGAGCAAATGCAGGCCCAGACCGGGACCCTCGTTGCCATGGATAAGGCACTCAATCGAGTCCTTAAAGACATAAACTGGGATATATCCAAAGTACAGGAAACCGCGGAGTCGATGCGAAAGGAAATCGGTTCAAACCCCAACGAGCAAGCCCTAAACGACTCGCTCAAAGCCATAAACGCCGTCCTTAACTCGCAGAAGATCAAACTGGATACCATCGAAGAACTCCTCCAAGTGGTCGAGGATCGTGGATCTCAAACCACACGAGGAGAGCGTGACCCACCAACACGAAGGGGATGGGAGGACCCCGAAAGACCATTTGTAACACCAGAACGAGGAAGGCGAAGCACCATCCCGTTAGGCAACCCACAAGCAGAATCCACAAGCAGAATCCCTGAACGCACAGTACACAGGCGAGCCTCCTTCCGGGCCCACACTCCATCCGAGCGAAGCCCAAGTCCAGCACCAACGAAGCCCTCTATCCCCACAGAAGCAAGGGCCAGACGGCCTGACAGATTCAACGGAAAGAGGGGCAGAGAAGCGGAAGCCTTCCTCACTAAGATGGAAGCTCACTTCGCAGACTACGAAGACTTCGCTATCGATGACGCCAGGAAGATCCGAAGTATGCTTACGAATATGGCAGAGGGAAGGGCCGATGATTGGGCTCAACCGTTACTCCATAAGTTCCTTCAAGGGGAAGACCACGAGTTCTTCCAAAGCTGGCAGGTTTTCAGGAAGGCATTCCTCGACTCCTTCACAGACCCCGTCAAAAGGGAGAAAGCAGTCAGGGAACTATCGACCCTTAAGCAAACCAGAAGCGCACAGGATTACGCTACTAGCTTTAGGACATTGGCCCTAGAGGTTAGTTGGAACAAGGAGGCGCTTATAGATAGGTTTAAGGAAGGACTAAAATTGGAGGTGCGAGAGGAATTGACCAGGATGGCTATTTACTCCGGGACTAGCACCGACAACTGGACACTCGACAACTGGGTAGTCTTCGCCGGCAAAGCCGACGACATGGTATTCAGTAATAGTCGGAATGCCCACAAAAAGGAAAGCAACCAGACCCGAAATAGTAACACACCCGCCATGGACCGTGGCAAGGCAGCCACTATATCCAAACCCTCGCCTCCGAATATAGTCAAAATCCCAGACGAAGAGAAGAAACGTCGCCGAGATAACGGACTCTGTCTAAAGTGCGCAAAACCAGGACATATGATAAAAAACTGCAAGGGCAAGTGGACGTACGAACCAAACGCTAACACGGGAACCGTCAAAGGGAAAGCAGCAAAGACACCATCAGAATACTCCTCGGACTCGGAAAACGAGTAAGGGACCCGGCGGCCATGTCCGAGGATCCCGAGAAACAGACTCCACCACATGTATGTTACCTCAAGAAATCTGACAATCAATCGACTATATACACTGCGGTGGAGGGAATCATGGACCCAGTAAAGACCCTGATCGACTCCGAATCAACTAGAAACTTTATAGACATAGACTACGTGGAGGAAAAAGGGATAAAGACAGAACCACTTCACTTCCCAAAGAAAGTAATAGCCATAGACGGGAAAGAAGTGGAAGAGCCGATTACTAAGAAGGCTACCCTAAGGATAAACGTAGAAGGGAAAACGCTCGACTGCGACTTCTACATTCTATCTTTAGGGGACACAGAACTAATATTGGGACAGGACTGGCTACAAAGTGCCAAGCCGATCATAGACTGGAACAACTTGAACATCACCTACCGAGAAGAGGTTCATGCTAAAGAAGCAAAGCTTCAAGACGAACCACCAATACCTGAGAGTATAGCCGATTTCATGGACCTCTTCCAGGAAGAGGGTTTTAGCGAACTTCCGGAACACAGGCCCTACGACTGCAGTATAGATTTCCTGGAGGGTGCCGAACTACCGAAACCTGCTAAGACATATCCTATGTCACCTGTTGAGTCCAGAGCCCTCAAAGAGTACCTGGATAAGGAACTCAAGGACGGGAAAATAAGGCCTAGTACATCCAGTATAGCCGCCCCATGTTTCTACGTCAAAAAGGCGGATGGAGGACTACGACTAGTAGTAGACTATCGGAAGCTAAACGCCATCACTAAACCAGACCAATTTCCGATGCCCGTTCAAGCGGATTTGATAGAAAAATTCAAAGAAGCCAAGATCTTCTTGAAGATGGATATCGGTGGGGTTTCAACAATATAAGGATCAGAGAGGGAGACGAATGGAAGACTGCCTTCAGGACCAAAGAAGGGCTCTTCGAGTACCTATTGATGCCCTTCGGTATTAGGAACGGACCAGCCACCTTCCAGCGGTTGATGAACCACATCTTCCACGACCTTATCGATGTTACGATGGTCGTGTATATGGATGATATAGTGGTTTTTTCCTCCAACATTGAGGAGCACACCGGACACCTTAGAGAAGTCTTAAGTAGGTTAAGAGCGAACCACCTTTTCCTCAAACCCCACAAGTGCAATTTCTATACCACTACCACGGATTTTATCAGTATAGTTATCTCACCAGAGGGGGTTTCCATGGAACAAAAGAAAGTCCAGGCGATAATGGAGTGGAAACCTCCTACCACTGTCAAACAACTACAATCCTTCCTAGGATTCGCCAACTTCTATAGGAGATTCGTTCAGGACTTTAGTTCCATAGCCAAACCACTTACTGAACTAACAAGGAAGGATACTAAATGGGAATGGACGACAACCCACGAAGAAGCCTTCATGGAAATCAAGAGGAGGATCGGTCTACAACCGGTACTGATACACCCAGACCCAGATAAGCCATATTACCTGGAAACAGACACATCAGGGGTCGCCATGGGAGCCATACTGAGCCAGAAGGGAGAGGACAATAGAATGCATCCGATAGCCTTTATGTCAAAAGGCTTTACTCCTCCAGAGAGGAACTACGACACTCATGACAAGGAGTTGTTAGCAATAATCCAGGCCCTCCTGGAATGGAGACTATACCTGGAAGGGACAATTATCCCGGTGACCATCTACACGGACCACTGAAATCTACAGTACTGGCAAGAAGCCCAAGTATGGAATAGAAGACACGCGAGGTGGCACACCATACTAGGAGCCTTCAATTTCCATATAGTTTTTCGACCAGGAAAGATGTCTACTAAACCAGACGCACTGTCCAGGAGGCACGACCACAACGACATACCTAACCCACCAATGGTAATGCTCCCAACGGCGAAATTTATCAGGTTCAACGTGTCCATAGCGATCGACCATATATGTTGTGACCTGTTCTGGCTCTGGGTTCTTGGCTCAAGGAGTGGTCGTTCTGTGTTCTATGCTGCCTCTATGAGGTATCGGATTGTTTGTAGTGCTAAGTCTCTAATTCGTATTGGTATGCTAAGTATGTTACAAGTCGTGATGGTAGACGAGATAAAGCAAGATGGGGTGCCATCTTGCGTTCGCCGCTCCTTATATACTCTGAGGAGTATGAGTCATCCTTCTGCCGCCGCAGTCCGCAGTCCACAGTCCGCAGTCACGTGTAGCGCCGACGGCCCATTGGGCGCTGTTGGGGCGGTCACGTGTGTTGATTATGTGCCGTACTGCCGGGTGTTGCGCGGCTCCGAATCTTATATGAGCCGCGCGCTTAATCCTAGGGTCATGTGACCTGCTTAGTCAACAACTGCTAACTGCCAGCAGTATAGCGAAAGAAATGCTGGCAGTAGGTTA